>JAANSM010002503.1:0-14869 GCA_036850725.1 Orchesella villosa
TACTAAAAAATCATCAAAGCTAACTCGTACATGACAGCCAAGTAATTTAAATAATAAGCGTGGGTGTGTATCAACGTAGACAAAAGTAAGTTATACAAACGTTTGAGTGTGCTACTTTTGTCTTACGGTGGTGTAGGTGGAACCTTTTCGTTTGTTTCGTTTGGAATTCGTTTATTGAAATTCTATAATTATTTTAAAATTGCCCTTTCAATTTCAATTATAACTGATTCAATTAATATGAATTCCAATTCGACCGTACGACTTTATTCTTTGAAGTTGAGAATATAAGTTTGCAACAGATACTGAGCAAGAGTCTAAACACGTTTCTCTTACAACATTCCCTTTCATAATTTCAAATACCAAGAACAGAAAAAAGACATCTGTAATATAACCGTCTAATATACAATACATTAAATATCATGTCAAGCATGAGCATCGAAGAACGTTCATATAAAGTACCGGTATGGAGAAGCCGGTTTTGCTGGAGCTACAAACATTCGCTCATGCATCAAACAAAGAAAATGTAGCACACAGTCTCAGCTCAACTGGTACGTTGTACGGTTGACGGTAGCAGTACCCAGCCCACACGCACACAATAAGATATAAATTTAGACAAGAGAGAAACGAAATACCAGATTCAGTCAAACCAAACCAGAGGTTTTATACACGGTTTGTAGGAACAATGGTTTCGCTACCACAAGCAGAACTGGGGACCGCGTTGCGTTGCGAATTGTCGCTCATTTTGTGCTAAGACTAGTTGTGAGAGATGAGCTTGAATGGCAACAGCTCTAGGATAAGTAAAACGAAAGGCAAAGACATTACGCCACAATTTACAATGCTCACTCAAGACAAAAAAAATGATTCGCATTCCTCTCACATTGCATTGTACAACTTTCTCCACGCCCGAAATTCTGTAAAAGCATATTACATCGGTCGTACATATAACCAAATATGTATACCTCGTAGTTTTCTACCTCAACCTACAACCTATCCTATCCTACAAAAGATTACAGTTTACCTCAAAACTGTCCTGTTGAGAAGCAAAAAAGTTTCTATAGAATAATTTCCGCTTCCATACCATGCATTTGTGGTATTTGAATGCTGGCGTCTTTTAAATGCGAGATTTTTTTCAAAAAGTGTGCCATTGACTTGACTTATATAGTTATATATAGAAAAGGCTATGAATAATCGCTAAATTGCGGTGTCTGCGACCTGAATTTCATATCGTTTGAAGCTTAGAAAAGGAGTACATAGAATGAAATCTTGACAAACCCGTTGCGTAATTCACCGAGGAAGGCTTATATTACTAAATGGTACATGTGTCTATACATCCTTTGGGAATGTAGAATACAATGTTCGTCCTGTTAAAATTCGTAACATAATTCAAAGAAACGTGTTTTACCTGAAATCTTAAACGGCATTTTTCCATTTTATTTATTCAAGTTTGATGGTAATGACTTTCCTAACAATCGTTACGAATCGACTACAAAATGACATCGAAAATAACAAAGTGAAAATTTCCATTTGACGGAAGGGAAATTTACATAACAGAAGGACAAAAAAATTGTGTGCGTGATAAAAAAACTTGTTCAAACCAAAGAACCAAACTCTACCTTGATTTGCTTTTATGTTATGAAAAGGCGTTCGATACATTCTCCATACTACATTGCATAATCAATTCTTTGTTTCGATTGTGGATTTTAGGACCAATACAAGTAAGTAATGTAACCGGTAGCATAAAAAACTAGAAAGGAATGTGAATGTGAATAGGCGAATGAAAATAACCGGATGGATTGAAAGAACTTTCAAATTAGGCAATTGTGAATGGAGTTTTGTTGCTATCTCAAATTTCCCTGTTGTCCTTTAGAGCCATCCAAGTCGGAGGCGAAAAAAGAACTGACCAAGGAAGGGAGATTTTATCCAGAAAACAACTTCAAGCAAATAGGTAGCATGTGTGCAACTATCCGCATCAACTGTATTTCACCAGTGCCAAATTATTATTTTTAAAGTTTTCAACATTCTCGCCGGTTAAATGTTTTAGTTCCTACAAAATATAAGGGTAATTGCAGCAAATTCCTCACCGAAACAATAAGTAGTTTGGTCTAGTGAAGAGCGTATATAATTCAACTTTAAACTACGAGTTTTTCTCACATGTGGCAATTTTCTAAAATTTTATACGCTTTTACAAATTTACATAAGCTCCACACATAAACGCACAGTGTAAAACATGTTATTTTCTCGGGTTAATAACATGCTGTTTCAAAATAGCACTCAATAGGCGGATTACTTCGTAATTTTGAAACACTCGTCATCTAGTTATGTGTAAACAGTTGCTTGTAATAAATATTGTTTATTGTTGATTGTTTCACTAATCGTAAGTACAAATAGTACCGGTTTTCATGCCTTATACATACGTACATCCACATTTAAAAAATTCAAACATCCACATTAACAATATGCATGTTTTGGTATCTGAAAAGTTCACAGTTAGCAGTTATTTTTATGTACCAAAACCTAATATATTTTTCTTTTATCTCAAGACAAGTGTCACTTAATAACCATTGGACTGAGTATTGAGCAAACTCAAAGAATGAGAGATTATAATAGTATAACATTGCAATGGAATAGCATTTGGTTAAAATCTCATGATTGCACTTACATAGTAAGTTGCTAGATTAAAGAGCCGATCTAGCTATGATACTGCTTCTGCTTACAAGATTTGATAGTAGATTATAATCAAGATTTAATTCACTAGCAGTAAAATCACTGCCAGTCAGAAAGTGAGTTTGTACTAGATAACACGACTGTAAAAGTTCAACGGAAATACATATAATTTCTAAAAATCCTCAACTAAACAAATTCTTCGTGGATGGTGCATACTCTCAACTTAACTTTAAAACGGACTGTCACGCACAAAATCCAAATCGAATTTCATGCAACGGTTTCCAGTTTTTTTAGTTTATCAAATAGTTTGTTTGCCAAAGGTGCTTTATGTATATTATGAGTACTACTAGACAATTTTGCTGTCGAACCTGCTTCTTCAGAATTGTTTTCCTTCAAACTTCGTCTTGGGAAGAAAAAGAGTTGAATGGGGAAACTTTTTGGAGAGCCAAATCAACTACAGAAATACGCAGCTCAAGTTTTGTGTAACTCTTTTTTCCTCAACACATTATTGGATTAGCACCTTTGGTTGGTTCTTTTGTGTGATTCACTTACGAGTTTTTGTCGTTTCCCCCTATCTTTTGTTGATTGATCTGTCTCTGACATTCACAAGATGTTCGTAAACAATAAAACAACGAGGTGAAAGTTTTTTTTCCACGAGAACAAGACAAGTACAACACCAACACAATCGAGAGCTTTATACGTTTCTCTCGAGCCTTCAGCAAATCTTAAGTAACCAACCGTCACGACACGATTACATAGCAAACCCACACACTATGAACCACACACAAATGATCCAACAGGAAAATATTATTGTTGAAGTATTATATTCAGATGAAAGGTTGATTGTGGGGTGAAAACCCGAAAAGATTATTCTGATGATGGTTTAGTGGTTCGTACTCACTTGACTGATTTCACCTACTTCTCCTTATAAACCTTCGTCCTTCGTCCTCATTCGATTGAATTTCCTGGTTGTATTCCACGCTAATAATAATCGACTTAAAGTTGAATCTACCACTCCAGAGAATACAATTTAGTTGAAAGAGGCCTTACGTAGACTTTATCAAACTAGAAAAGCCCTCATGTACGGAAGTACATTGATGATGATGATGACGCTGATGTGTGTAGCTTTTCCAACTTTGAGAAAGAGATGAGTATACATATATATGAATGTGTGTGTGCTTTTGAAGATTATTGGATCAAGGAGACACGCTTCACTAATTTCCCCTTGTCAGATAGATGTGGAGAACTTTTTTTTGCACAAAAATGAGAGAGACTTTAGTCAGTTCATCATTTTGTTGTTGTAAAAAGTAAAGAGTTTAAGATGACTGCTGAAACTTGACTGTCTCTTCTGCTCCTCTGTGTGTTTTCTTCGGTGAACAGAAATGTGGAGTGCTCTTTCTCCCTCACTCTTTCACCATATGAGGAAGAGGATGAGGACAAAGACCAAGATATAGCTGCTGTAGAAATTCGTAGTGTTGAAATGGAAAGTGAATGTACGCGTCTGTTCACTCTGAAATGTGTGAAGGGACTGAATGGCTGCTTTGAATCTGCTCGCCTTTCATTTATCCAGCTCCCATATACTCAAACGCATTCGTTCAGTCACACACACAACTTTCTCGGTTCTATGTCGAATATAGTGCATGCAGGCTGCCCTAAATATACGTGCACTGCTTTTGCTCTTCTCTCTCCTTTCTCAACAACTTTTGCTGCTTTGTATAAAGGTATATATGCATTTCCTTCGAACACACAACTTTCTCGGTTCTATGTTGAATATGGTGCATGCAGGCTGCCCTAAATATACGTGCACTGCTTTTGCTCTTCTCTCTCCTTTCTCAACAACTTTTGCTGCTTTGTATAAAGGTATATATGCATTTCGTTCGCTTTCACCCACATGTAACACGTACCCGTATATAATATGCATTTTATGTTCATCCTTCTGCCGAACGAGGCTTATATTATTATATTTTGTAGGTTTCATATTGGACCTATCGTTCAAAAGGAGTTACTGAATGCAATTATGATGATTATTAATTATTATTGATAAATAAATCTGTAAGGATGGAAATTATTTCTGAGATTCTGAACGTTGTTTAAGAGTTTTGAATTGGACGCTAATAGAGAATATTATTATTTGATTTACACATCTGTGCTACATTTTGAAAACACAATTCGTAAAGCTATACGTGGAAAATGCCAATTCAATACATTTTATTCCATTTGAAGAAGTGACAAGACAACTGACACAATGGGGTTTCCTTTAAATTGAAATCGACAATTGACAAAGAAAACTAGTCCCGTTTTTGTGTTTGTGACTGCAAGGAAAATTGCATGCAAAATATCAAAGGTTTTTATTGAATTTGTTTTATTGAAGATTGAAGGCAACGCAGAATACATTATAAGAATGTAGTTTTCACGTGCATAAAGTTCTTACTATCCTCATTCATCATTATCAAGACGACTTCTGATGTTGATTGTTGATCCATTCCATCCAAAGCAAAGTCAAGTAGTTAACATTGAAAGTTCCAAGTATCTCAATCGAAATGAAAGTTTGAATTCATACTTGAATAGTTAAGCAGAAACTGCATTCGACAATTCTTGTTGTTTTGTACCGTTGAGAATTTTACGAGAGTCAAACTTCCCAAACGACCAAAGTTGAAGGTGTCTGAGTCTGAGTTTAAATTTTCAACTTGCAGCACGTGCACTATAGGTACACATAGTTAACTTGAAAGTGTAGAGAGACGTAGGTTACTTGAAGAAATGAGAATTTACGGTTCACTAACAAGTTTTGTGATTACAGGCACTTTACAAAGCAGACTGACTATGCGTAAATAATTCCCCAATGATCTATCCAACTCGTACATGACTCTTTCCAGTTCCACACGTTACCCTTTACAAACTGAATTGTATATTAGTATTTCACCTGAAGATATTATAATTCTACCAACAATTCACAGGTGAACAACTAACATAGACCTTGCGTAGCGAGATTTCATCACACGTGATTCCACAAAAAAAAATATTTTGAGAAAGTCTTAGAAACAAGTTTAGAAAACACAAGGAGCTGAATACTTCTCTAAAACAACTGTACCGTGTACTCACTCACGTACACAAATTAAAGAACCTTTCCACCTTTCACGACTCGCAGCTTTCTTTTTTCTTATTGTGATACACTTAACACTCGTCATTTTGTTTTAAATAGTACCAGGAAAAAATTCTCTTTAGTACAATAGGGAATTATCTTGGGTGTCGTACACCGGATGCATGCATTACCTCCAAAAAATAAAGAAAGTGAAGTGCAATGCACACTTAGATAAACGTGCCTCTCCACTTTACCTAATCTTACTTCATTGCACTGTAGAAAAAAAACAGTACGTTTTGTCGGTGTGCAAAAGTAGTTAGTAGCGGTGGTGCTAGCGGTACAAAAAACAAGTTTTTACAAAAGTTAGCTCCCTGGAAAAACCAACTTCTTCGTCATTTCCTTAACAGACTAACCAAACAACCAACATGGCCAACTTTTTTCCCTCCCTTCCTACATCCTACTTCCCATACAATGGCAAAGTTAAGTATACACAGAGAGAAAGCGGAAAATAAAAGTTATCTTTTATTCTGCGAGTGCTACACAGACATACGGACATATAGATATATATACTTACAAGTGGAGAAAGCATATAAATTTATAGAATAGAATGTATAAAAATCTGCTGGTATGTTGTGGCGCCTCAACTTGTCTGAGTTAGTGAATACAGTTTAAAAGTAATGAATTTGTGTACGTGTTGTTGATCTACCGCTGTGATCTAAGCCTCTTCGTTTGTTTTTCTTCATTCATTACGCTCTGTACCTAAAGTAGCTTGGTACGAGGCACGTGTAATAACAGTACGGATGGAGAAACGGAAAAGGCGAAAAACTGATGTCTTTCTAGAGGATCCTTTTGCGTTTGTTCTGCACTTACATATGTTTATATATTTTGTAAGTTTGCATCAGTTTTTTTTGTAACAAAAAACTAGTAAGGACAGAGAAAAGGAGGAAGGAGGAAGCAACAAGATCTGGTTCAGTTAAAAGGGCTCCGGTATTAGATGGACATATGATACAAAACTTTTTCCCTTTGCTAAAACTGTGGGATTAGTTGGCATGATGAGTTGGAGACATGACACAAGTTGAAGAAAGAGAATGGAAGAAATAGAAAAGCTTCCTTGCTCAGATAATTCATTAATCACATACTTTTTTATTCAGACTTTCATAATAGCAAAAGGGTAGATGGAAAGAATGGTGTATATGTATATAGTGAACAAAAATGATAATTAATGATTAAGGTATTTGTGTGAGGGTGGATGAAATCTGATAAATTTGTCTTTCCAAATGGCTCTTTTCACTCGAAGCCAGTTTTTCTTGGGGGGGAAAGTAAAAGTAAAAAACAGTACTGATGAAATATGAAATTGTTTCTTCATATTGAGACTTGATAAAACCCCTTTACTCATCTTGATGTGTGAATATGTCATGCGGATTTCACTTGCTTTTATCTATTAGCAAGCTAGTTTTTGTTGCACGGTTATCTAATCGTAATCTATATTAGCCTACAGTTGATGCAGTCTTCGAAATGAGAATCCAAATTTCTGTGTGCATTGATTCTTCAAAAATTTAATCATATTATTTACGAATCGTGCAGTATACTTATATATATTGTGTATATGGGTGAGTTGAGTTTTGTCAAGCACCACACTTTTGTTTCTCTAATCTTTCTTCTCCCCTGCTGTCATTTCGTGACAGAGAGTAATAATGAAATGTCATCTTGCTCATGTTCCGCTCAGTTCTTTCCTTGTAAATCAAGATTTAAGCATTTTACCTCATATATTTATGATACAAACGAATAAGAAGTGAACACAAGATAACAAAACCAACCGAGGCTGCAAGATGAGCAAAGAAATGCTAGACTTCACATTGTTATTTAATGTGAAAAGCGGAGAAAAGGGTTGCATTGTGTTCCATTTACTATACCCAACAACAAAACAACGGAAGGGAGAAATGTACAATGAAATGGATGAGATGAGTGCAAAAGAGTGTGGAGCGATAGCAGACAAAACGGTGGAAAACAATAGTTTTTGTGCATGTACATATTTATATACACATATTCGTATATACAGCAATTGCTAAAGGTATCTATACGTTTCACCACTTTCTCCTTCCCAACTTACCACTTGCACTTACTTGAAGTGGGTACATGTCGACTGACAACAGCGTGCTGCTCTCATCTTCCGTGGCCACAGGGAGCGTTGCATTTCATTGCTTATATGTATTGGTGCCTGCCTAGAACTGCCGCTTTCCTAATGTTACTGTTGCCTTTGGTTGTTGTCTGATGATAGAGGCAATGCCAAACGAATGAATGAAGAAGGGAGACAAAAGGAAGCTTTTAAGACCGGAATGACAGACATGATTAATCTTGTTGATTGTTTTCCCGTGGAAAAAGGTCTGAAAAGAGGAAATCAATTATTCATTAAAAACTATTTCCCCTAAGGTGGTAAATGCTCTTATATGCTCATATCGCTCTGTTATGAAAATGCATTTTATTTTTAATAAAAACGTACTTTGTACTTGCTCAACACTTTTTCTTTGTCTGTATACATATAGCCCACCCTGTATGTTCTTTGGAAGATTACGCCTTTGAAAGTAGAAGAAAAAAGTACTGTGTAATGTTAGGTACATAGCGGAATTGCATCCTAATAATGCTCATTTTGAATGTGAAATAATGTGAATATATTTCTCTAGTCGTTTTAAGAAAGTAGTCCTTCGTGGGTTATATACATGCTTGTTTATGCTTCTTTGAAAGCATTTTCTCCATCTTTTTGTTACTCATTTTGTGAACATGGGTTAAATTGTTTTGTTTCATTTTACGTTTAATTTAAAACGAAGCATTGCTTCCTTTTCACTTTTTTTTAGTTTTCTACCTTTTTATATTCAAGAAAATTGTTGGATGCTTTTTCTTTCTCCTCAATCTTTAGCACTTTGCTTTTCACCACTTTTTCAACTACATTTTTGTTTTGATTGTTTACAAAATAAAGAAAATGGAAGCTGTTTATGTGAATTAAGAATCTAGTTTTATTTGAATGTAGTGTGTATATATAGTCTTCGTCTTTGAAGATGGCATACTTCAAACATCAAATAATACACCTTATGGACCTCTTGGTGGCGATGCTTTCTCCGAAAACAACTTCATCCTTTTTCCTAGAAATATCTTTCAGGTAGTGGCGACTGCTGTGTCGTAACAAATGAGATGTCAATCTTCCGGTTCTCACAAAATATCTTCGTTATGTGTACGTGTGCAAGCTTCCCCAAACTTCAGTGTTTTCGAATGAACAACATATATAAATTATATAAGTATTTGTGTTGTCCTGTTGCCTAATATACACTTCTGTGTTTATATAACGTAACCCCTATATTAAAATTCCTCGAATGAGTTTCCCAGGAAGATTATAAACGCATGTACCCAAGAAATATACATAACTCAAGGAGTCAATAAGGTTGGGAAGTGAGGGTGTCCTCATGCAAACAAAACTGCCTGTAACCTAACTTCTGGCAAGATTCTGGAGAAACTCACCCACCTTATCATATACATATGGTGAATGCTTCCTGTCTTCAAGTCATGGACATATTTCTGTTTACTAGCACTGGCTTTTAATTATTTTCAGCCCCTAGTTGTTCACTCAGCAAACATGTTTTTGGTCTCGCGTTGCTTTTCATATGAAGTATAGCATATCAAGCAAATGTAATTCAGATTTCTGCTTTCATTTTCATGTCCATGTGTATGCGTGGGGTGCAAATATCTAAGGTTATTAATCAATCTGTTAACTTATAGTCATGTAATGCATGCTATTTAGTTAAGGGCAAAATCTTGATTCCGACTTAAATTCAATATTCCCATTAAGAGCATGGTTCAATGCACCAGGGAAGCAAAATATTCTACGTACGTGTATGGAACCCTAGTCCACCTTACTTTATCTTTCTCTTGAGGGTAGGCAACTATGCATAAACCTTGCGCTAATCTGATTTGATTTTCAACTCAAATGCCAAGGACGGACATATGGGAGTCAAAAGTGCACTTCTCTACCTATGATACAATCTGCATGGATGTATTTACGCATGTAATGGGTTTAGGATACAAATTTAAAGTTAATAAGCAGAAAACTAGAAACTCCCTCGTGATCTTAAGTGAATCATAAACTCCGNTACAAATTTAAAGTTAATAAGCAGAAAACTAGAAACTCCCTCGTGATCTTAAGTGAATCATAAACTCCGTAGTTCGTGCTATATATATAGTCATATAGTGGTAGATTCCCTACTTGAAGTTTTGCCTCAACCCCAGCAGCGAATCGTTAAACTACGTGCAAAACTTTCTCTCGTGTATCCTGACCCTCCTTCTCGGTTCTCTTTAATAGTGATAAAAAATAAAAACCCTCAATATTTTAATTGCCAGTTGCAATATGAAGTTAGCTGGGTGAAAATGCTGGTCTAAACTGCAAAACAAATACTAAATACAAGTTCAATTCTGTCCTTTTTGGTTATGTGACGCCATTTTTAATAATTTAATTTCGCAAGTTTGCAAGCTTCTGTTAGCAATTTGGCTATTAGCATCCTGAACAAAGGACTACGGAATAAGTACGGATTTTTTTTTCAAAGAAAGTTGAGTACTAAAATTTGTACTTGATTCAAATCTGTTTTAAAGGGAAATACCAAAGTTAATATAAAATAGTTAGTTATTGTACTTCTAGTAAAACTTTTAATTTCTTATAAAGATAAAAAACGGCAACCTTCAGCCTCGAGCGTTTGAGTGAATGTTTACTACTACTACTACATTTTACACAAAATTTAGATGGATTTTTGTATCGAGATGTTTTAGGCAGAGGGAGCGGCAACATATTTTGTAGAATACATTAAAAGTATATAAATGTACAAAGTATCATTTGTAAAAGGCTAATGTCCATTACAATGGCGCCTTATAGCCTAATAAGCAGTAATTTCTGTATGTCACTGAAACTTTTTCTTTATATCTATACAGCAAGCCATAACTAACAAGTATGTAATGTAAAAATGTTAGGATCAAGCTCCCAAAACTAACGACTCTTTATTGTCGTTGCCCCCACCATATTAAGCGATGAAAGAGTCTCCCATAATTGTAGAGAATACATCTTCTGTATAAACTCCTTGTTTGTAGAATATCTCAAACGAGACATTAAATCAGTAATCTAGCAAGTTCGTAATGAAATTAGTCACTTTCCATTCCTTCCGGGAATCATTTAAACAACGATGAATGACCAGAAAATTCCCGCGTGCCAATGGACTCCTCATTCTGCCTTTCTTGGAACCCTCGAAATTTCTTAATTTTTATCTCTCATTCTTTCGCTACTGCTCTCAAAATAAACCAGATAAGTCAAGCAACGTCTCATTCCCCACTACAATCATTCACTTTGAAGCGCATTCAAGTCCAGAGGAAAATCCTCGAGATTTTGGTAATCACCAAAGTTTCGCAATGATGCAAGATGAAAAGAATGGGATTTTTAACTTTTCCAGCTCATGCAAACTACAATAGTTCACGCGCATTTTATATTAATTGAGAAAGTCACAGTGACTCCTTCAACGCAACAAATTGCATTTTTAGAGAGAGCGAAAAGTTTACCAGCTCTAGCTCTTATTTTGTGTTACATAGTGAAGGTGATATGGCAGTGAAAATGGTCCTCGATAATTAGTTTCCTATTTCTGGTCGTTTTAGGAGAGAGCCATGTCTTCTCCAACATTTCAACTAAGGCAGGTGTTACATTTTACTTTAGATTCCTTCGGCTTTTACATAAAAATACAAGAGTCTGTTCAAGGAATCCATTAGAAAATTATAATGAGATGTGTGTGCACTCGATTCTGAGTAGTGTTGAGCCGTTGAGTTGTCTAGTAAATTTGTTAGTTTGCTCTTGCTCGTCCGTCATTCTGGCATAAAAGGTGAACTTTTTTCTTCATCCGTATACTTTTACTCCGGCTCCATAAGGAAAGGATTTTCAGGAGTAGAGAACGTTATGCGTTAGTGGGATAGAAAAGCTTTAGTTAAGTAAGTATAAAGATAAAGTATACACGCTCGTTTTCTCCTATCCAATATAGAAAACTAGGCTGGAAGTCAAACTATTTCATAAAAAAAACTACGCGTCAAGACGCAGACAATGTGGCTTTCTCTTTTCGAACATTCCATCCAGGTATTGTGGATCGTAGAGAGAGAGACCTATATGCAAAAAGACATTCACATAACTGTTATGTTACAACATAACCGACAAGAAAACATTGAGAGAAAAGTGTATTCAACGTAAGGTTGAGGGAAAGTAGGACGCTTCTAAATTAAATTGGGGGAAATGGAAAGCTGGTTGGGAACCCGAGGAGAAAGAAAGAGAGAGACAAGGAAAAATTAGGAAAACCGAGGGAAATTGCAACTCCACGTCTTTCTTTCTTGTTGTTTGTGACATTGTGATGGCTCTTCTGCGTCAACTGTTGCCAAAGTCGGGTTACGCTTTTGCTTGTTTGCAGGTAGTTTCATATCCGTTCACTCGTGAAATGTATGCATATCTTCACGTCTTTCTCAAGTAATTATTATTTAGTGACTGGTTTCATATAAGCGATCCAACAAAAGCTCAAAATTGCTATGAAATGACACTTACAGTTACACTAGAATAATATGATAATGATAAAAGCTACACACTATCATCAAACCTTTTGGCTGATACAAAATTGAATACAGCATTTGATAACAATTGTTCTTTACAAACTAAAATTCGACTATTTCTGCAATATTCATTTCTATTAACAGCCCAGTAAGATTATGGAAATGGGCAGCCACACATAGTTTTATTTGTAACAAGCCTTCCCTTCAAAAACCTTCCCAAAACATGCATAAGATGTTGGAATTCACGGTTTAAAACAATAGCAGACTATGCAGTAATTGCAGTTTGCATTAACAGCAAAAATTCTCCTTTAAATTATGCCATTTGAAATTATAGCGTTTCCTAAATTTCTCTATGTTCGACATCATACATAAACCCATGCATAAAAAAGTAATTGACTCACTTCGCACGTCGCTTTAATGCTTGCGTTTTACCCCATGTTTTTTAGTGTAATTTTTCATTTCTGGATCCTACAGAAACATTCCTTGATAACGCGTCATCTTGAATGTTGAATGTAGCGAGGTCAAACGTCATCACCTCGCCTTAATACTCTGATATGAGTAAAGGCTACCCGAATCCTTCCAAATTACGAACCCAAGTTTCTCTTGGTTATCATCCCACAAAACTGATAGGGAATGAATGTACAACACTAAATAGAACTCCTCCAAACTTTTTTCTATGAATAAGGATAGCTATTGTACTTAGGCGTAAAGTGTCCCGAAGGTATTTTCAAATATCTTGGTAACTTTTGTGCTGTGTATTCTCCATTCAGGACTTGAGCGGTACATTATGCACTTAAGCAATCACATGTCAGAACCGACTATACAAGAAGCAATGGTGCGGTATGGTATCGCGTAGACGGAAAATTGTTGCGAGAATGAGTTGGCTGAGAGAGAGAAACTAGAATTACCTCCACCTCGCACACTTTACTCTTTGCATTCCCTC
The DNA here is from genome assembly GCA_036850725.1 of Orchesella villosa. Lineage (NCBI taxonomy): Eukaryota > Metazoa > Arthropoda > Collembola > Entomobryomorpha > Orchesellidae > Orchesella > Orchesella villosa. The sequence continues at coordinate 13,296 of JAANSM010002503.1, forward strand.
TAATGAATTTCAGTGGCTGGCTAAAAGCTGTTGCAATGAGACACAATATAATAATGTAGTTTCCGGGGAAGTTACTAAGTCTTACTTTTTACCTTCACACACACAGCAGCAGTAGTCACGCCGGAGAAGGAGATGAAAGTAAGGAAGACTAATGCAATAAGTAAAAGAAAATGCCTTTATCTAGCGAATCAAGACTATGGGTGGGTTGAAAGCCTTGCTTGCTACAAGGCTCCATAATGTTCTCACAGTCGTATCAAGATGTTGTGCTTTGCTGGTGTGTTTCACGAACTTGGAATATGTATATACTCCAATCTCACAACTCAACAGACTGCAGACAGAAAAAAGGTAAGGTAAGATGATATGAACAAAAGTTATGAAAATATTCGCTAGTTGGCCTGTATTCCCACAAGTCACGATCTCAAGGGATAAAAGTACTTGTACTTTGCCTTCTACTGCCTATATAACCATTCTATTAAGTGTAAGTCCAAGTCATGGTTTAATATGGCACACAATCTTCTCATCCCACATTTTATTGAAGAGACTTATAACTAAGTTGGAATCATGGTGCCTTGTACTTGTGTGCTTTTGTTTTCGTAAGTACTTTATTTAGCTGAACGATTATTTCAGGAACAAATCAATGACAAAATGATAAGTACGCAAGTTGTCTTCTCATATGCTGACATAAATAAAGTACTTCTCCCGTTGTCTTTGACATAATACCTGGATTGTCTGCTTTTATAGTTTGCCTCTTGTTTTGAATATTACGCTGTATTCTTGAGGATTAAGAGTAAAGCCAATGCCTGGTTGGAGGCTAGGGTTGGGGTTGCTGGGATCACATTCCACGAAAAATTGTTGAACAATATTGGTCAAAAACAAAAATATTGTATCTCTGGCTAGACTTTCTCCAATACAATGACGCTTTCCAATTGAGAATGGGATGACGTATTCACTTTTCTTAAAAACTTTCCCGTTGTCGACAAGAAACCGTTCTGGTTTAAACTTGGTTGGTTCCTCCCATAAATGCAGGGTCGTAGTGGATGTAGAAGGCATTTGCAGAGACCATAGTTCCCTTTGGGAGCTTCATTCCTTGGTAGTTAACATCAGTCAGAACTTGGTGCTGAACACCATTTGGGAGGATAGAGGACATACGAAATATTTCCTCAATTGTTGCTTGCACATAAGGCATGCTTGAGATTTCATATAAAATACGAGAAATTGCCCATTTATATGAAGTAATTACATCGAATTGCATTTCACATTATAATCAAAATGAAGCTACGCCATTTCTTGCTACCTTGAACGGTCGGCTACAGAAGCCTCTCTGCTATCTGCGGTAATTGAAGATATTTCAGTTTGAAGTTTCTCCTGTACCTCTGGATTTGTTGCTAGATATAATATGGCCCAGGCCAGCGTTGTGCTTGTTGTGTCAGTACCTTTAATGTAGAATGATGAATTAATAACTTACTTGGGTGATTGATTAAATGAAGGTACTAAAATTTAATAGGAAAAGACACTTACCGGCAAAAAATAACTTGATGGGATTAGCAGAGAGTTTATTAACAAAATACCGAATA
>JAANSM010002504.1:0-14868 GCA_036850725.1 Orchesella villosa
AAATATAAGTAATTTTAATTAATTAGTCGTGAACTATATCAGTGTCAACATTTATAAGACAATAGTTGCGGCTACTCGGCGGTACCAGTTATTGACGATGGGCTGTTAAATAAAGTTTTGGTAAGTTTTTGTTTCTAAAAAAAACGCGTTCCACTTACTTTTGACTTTTAGAGGTGAGGTGGCATTAAAACAGTTGGCAGCCAGCAGCTGTCAGTTGACACGGCTCAGAGGGGTTGCTGGAATGTAATAATAATTAAGCTTAAAATTCAAAGTTGTAAAATTATCTTGTCATTTGTTTGCAGGTGGCAGGAAGATAGTTGATAGCCCCCAGCAACTTATGACTGAACACTGACAACTGAAATAACACTTGCTGTTTTGGTCATTGGTTAGTGAAGTCAAGTCCGATTGGGGGTCCAGGTCTATCAAATTGCATTTGTACAACTTGACTCTCCAGCGTGCTACTGGAATTACCCATGCGACTCATGGGAATTTCAGTGGTTCGAAACTTCAGGAAATAGTGGTGTCAAGGGGCAAAATTCTTGAAATACTCCGTCCGGATCCAAACACTGGGAAAGTTATTACTCTTCTCAGTGTGGAAATATTTGGAGTTGTAAGATCATTGATGGCTTTCCGTCTTACCGGTGGATCTAAAGGTAAATTAAATCACATTAATCACAATATATGATACTACTATATACTGGGTTATAAGTATATTAAACTAACTATGATGTCATTTGTAAGGCGCTGAGTCGATGAAATATATTTGATTAGAACACTTACTCTGAGTTATCAATATACTTTCGCATAGTCAGCCATCTAAAGCTTTCATTGTAACAACGTTTAAAGATTGTGTCTTTTTTTCTGTTTTAGACTACATCATTGTCGGCTCAGATTCTGGAAGGATTGTCATCTTGGAATACAATCCGACGAAAAATGCTTTTGACAAGGTTCACCAAGAGACTTTTGGAAAAAGTGGTTGTAGGCGTATTGTCCCTGGCCAGTATTTAGCGATTGACCCTAAGGGTCGTGCAGTTATGATTGGTAAGAGATTAGATTTTTTTATTATTGTAAATCGTTGATCGTGGCGTGTGGCGTTAAATGAGATAAAATGTGCAGACACTTTAATGGAACTATGGAACTTGATTTAATGTTTTATAGGTGCTGTGGAAAAGCAGAAGCTTGTATATATTTTAAATCGAGATGCACAAGCCAGACTAACCATTTCATCCCCTTTGGAAGTACATAAGAGCAACACCTTTGTTTACCATTTGGTAGGAGTAGACGTGGGATTCGAAAACCCGATGTTTGCCTGCTTGGAAATGGATTATGAGGTACATTACAGTTACAATCCAATATTATAAATTAGTTAGCTTTGTGTTATGAGCGCAATGAAAAAGAATGACTTCTAAAAAATTGTTTCAAAAGTTAAAAAAATGATGATTTTTACAGTATTAACTAATGATCATAATGATTATTTACTTGGATCGACTGGCTGACAATGTTAACTTGAAACTAAATAATGAAAGTTGAAAAAATCGAGCATTTGTGTCATGCTTAGTAAATATTTTCTTTGTGATTTTGCAGGAAGCAGATATTGACCCATCTGGTGATGCAGCACAGAATACAAAGCAAGCAATCACATTCTATGAATTAGATCTTGGATTGAATCACGTAGTCAGAAAGTACAGCGAATCGTTGGATGAACATGCGAATTTCCTCATCACCGTTCCTGGGGGCAGCGATGGTCCTAGTGGTGTCCTAATTTGTTCGGAAAACTATATTACGTACAAGAACTTAGGGGATCAACCAGATATTCGATGTCCTATTCCTCGTAGACGGGTAAATACAATCTCATATAGGAGACATAAGTTTCTGAGTTTCAGTCAATAAATGGTGTAATGTAAAATGGACTGTGAAACAGTCTATGATATGACCAGCGTAGAGTGTAGGTAGATAGGCTGATAGACATTCGGTTTAAGTTAGTTAAACAATGAAAGAAAAGCACTCTGGTATCTCTAATGCTTTGAAACTATCGAGCATTGGTCGAATGTAGTGCGAAATTAAGCTGTAGTATAATATCGTTGGTGATGTGGACATTCTATTCTACATCTCTTGGCATCAATGCTACTACAGTTCCACTGCACTAACAGACGTAGTGATTTTATTGCTAGATGCAATCAAAACTGTTTAATTCGTGTGTATGATTCGTGTATGCAGAATGATTTGGACGATCCTGAACGTGGAATGATTTTTGTATGTTCAGCCACCCACAAGACGAAGAGCATGTTCTTCTTCTTGGCCCAGACGGAACAAGGAGACATTTTCAAAATCACCCTGGAGTTGGATGAGGACATGGTCACGGAAATCAAACTTAAGTACTTTGACACCACCCCTGTTGCCACAGCCATGTGTGTTCTGAAAACAGGATTCTTATTCATTTCATCAGAGTTTGGAAACCAGTAAGTTGTTCCTCTATTTTCCGCGACAATAGATTAGCTATTTTAAAGTATTTCGTCGTGAGTTTAACATTAAATGTTTGTTCCTTTTTTAGCTATCTGTACCAGATCGCTCATTTGGGAGACGATGATGATGAACCTGAGTTCAGTTCTGCCATGCCCCTGGAGGAAGGGGACACATTCTTCTTTGCACCTCGGCACTTGAGAAACCTGCTGTTGGTTGATGAAATGGAGTCGTTATCACCCATAATAAGCTGTCAGGTTGCTGATTTAGGTAACTTTAACAATTCCTTTTCAGTTTAATTGATTCAACAATTATATCCATATTATATTATGATTTTGTGCGTTTACAGCTAATGAGGATACCCCGCAGTTATATATGTGTTGTGGTCGGGGACCACGTTCTTCTTTACGAGTACTTCGTCACGGTTTGGAAGTGTCAGAAATGGCTGTTTCGGAACTTCCTGGTAATCCAAATGCCGTGTGGACTGTTAAACGTCGTGCTGATGGTAATAAAATACAAAAAATTCTAGTTAGTTACATTAGCTAAGTTATACAAATGATGTTTTATTACATGTTAGACTTTTGAAATTCTTATGAAAACAATTTTAATTTACTGATTGGATACAAACTGTAGTTTCTTACATAGAAGAGAAGCAAGCTCAACTTGAGTAGTAAAACATTACAATTGTTTTTCTGTATTTTAGATGAATTTGACTCTTACATCATTGTATCTTTCGTCAATGCCACGCTCGTCCTCTCCATTGGTGAAACAGTAGAGGAAGTCACAGATTCTGGCTTCTTGGGAACAACTCCAACACTTTCCTGTTATACATTAGGAAGAGACGCACTTGTACAAATATATCCTGATGGCATTCGTCATATTCGAGCTGACAAACGAGTTAACGAGTGGAAGGCGCCTGGAAAAAGATCAATTTTCCGAAGTGCAGTCAATGCGAGACAAGTTGTAATTGCTTTGACAGGTGGAGAATTGGTTTACTTTGAAATGGATCCGGTATGTTGACTTGACTGTCAGTCTTTTATCTGTATAATCCAATAATCCAATTTATGTCCATTTGTGCAATTTAGTTATTTTTTTAAATTACAGACGGGCCAATTAAACGAGTATACCGAAAGACGTGAAATGCCAGCTGATGTCATTTGTATGAGTATTGGTTCTGTACCAGTTGGTGAACAAAGATCTAGATTTTTAGCAGTTGGATTGGCTGACAGTACTGTTCGTATTATCTCATTGGATCCTTCGGTAAGTTTAAATACATCGACACTCAGAAACTATAGTTTAATAATTTTAAATGATGCTTCTTTTTGTTCCGTGTTTCACCTGAATATAATGATTATTCCAACAAATCTGACCGTTTTCTAATAATATTTTAAATATTTATATTACGATGTGATTGTTTTTGCTATGCTAAGTAATTACTTTTTTTATCATCAGGATTGCCTGAGTCCTTTGAGTATGCAGGCACTTCCAGCTCTTCCTGAATCTCTGTGTGTGGTAGATATGGGAGGTTCAGAGGATGGAGGGTCTGGAACATTGTATTTAAATATCGGACTTCAAAATGGTGTCCTTCTCCGAACCGTTTTAGACTCAGTTACTGGGGATTTAGCTGATACCAGAACAAGATATTTGGGCTCAAGACCAGTTAAGCTATTTAGGATACGAATGCAAGGTGGAGAAGCCGTACTTGCTATGTCCAGCAGATCTTGGATGAGTTATTACTTCCAAAACAGGTGAGAATTCGTTCTATATGATATGATGACTATTAGTATACCTACTAAGTAATATATTAACTATGATGTTATTGTGAGGTCGATGAATTATGTGATTATTCCACTTACTCTGAGTTATCAAAAAAGAATCTAAACTGCTGATATTTCAGTTAATTAAGTACACAACTCAAACTATTTTTAATTATATTCAACTATTTTTCGTACAGGTTCCATCTGACACCGTTATCATATGAAGCCCTGGAGTATGCGGCAGGATTTTCATCTGAGCAATGTCCAGAAGGAGTTGTAGCTATTTCTACAAATACACTTAGAATTTTAGCCATAGAAAAACTGGGAGCAGTCTTCAATCAGATGTCATTTCCACTAGAATATACTCCCAAAAAATTTGTCATCCATCCCGACACAGGAAAATTAGTCATTATTGAAACAGATCACAATGCTTACACGGAAGATATCAAGCGTCAACGTAGAATTCAAATGGCTGAGGTAAAGACAAAGAATTAGTTTCTTATCTAAAGTTTTCAACATGAATTTTTGTTTACTATTTCCCCTTTTTCTAATTTGAACTTTGTAGGAAATGAAAGAAGCCGCAGGTCCTGATGAACAAGAGCTAGCACAAGAGATGGCTGACGCGTTTTTGAATGAGGATCTACCAGACAGCATATTTGGAGCTCCTAAAGCAGGTCCCGGAATGTGGGCTTCAATTGTCAGAATTATGGATCCAATTGAAGGAAAAACATCCTTCATCCATAGATTTGAACAAAATGAAGCAGCTGTCAGGTATGTCTCTCAGAGAATAAATGATTGTTTGATATATTATGGTTCAAAGTTCGAAACGTTAATGTACGTTTGTATTTTATTTTGCAGTTTGGCGTACTGCAAGTTTTCTTCGCAAGGTGAATTTAGTCATTATGTTGTAATTGGCATTGCAAAGGATTTCCAACTGACTCCACGATCTATCGGGGCTAATTACCTCTATACTTACAGGTACTATTTACTTATTTTCTAAGTCAGGTTTTGCTTTTTTATTTTAATCCAGCATATCAATGTAATCATCATCAATCATTATATTTTATTTTAGACTGAATCTAGAATGCACGGCCATGGAATTTTTGCACAAAACGGGTGTCGAAGAGGTTCCTTTGGCGTTGTGTTCTTTCCAAGGAAAAGTACTTGTAGGAGTTGGCAAAGTGTTGAGAATGTATGACTTTGGGAAAAAGAAGCTGCTTCGCAAAAGCGAAAACAAGGTACTTTTTTATTCTGATCTAATAGTTTTTGGTTTTGTGTGGCGTGTTGTGTTGGCATGTATAATAACAGTGATGATACTAACACATCTGATTTTTAGTGACGACTATTTGTGTTCTGCAGTACTGAGTTTATCTTACATGCTATTTCATTTTTTCATCATCTTTTGAATTTACATCAGTTCGACATGAAGACTAACCGCTGACTCTTTTTAATCTGATTTCAGCATTTCCCCAACAACATTGTGCACCTTGTTGCAATGGGTCCAAGAATTTACGTTTCGGATGTGCAGGAAAGCGTCCATTTTGTAAAGTACAAGAGAGGCGAAAATCAATTAGTCATTTTTGCGGATGAGACGAATCCAAGATGGGTCACTGCTACGTCTGTTCTTGACTATGACAGTATTGCTGTTGCCGACAAGTTTGGAAATATTGGAGTGGTAAGAGCGCCACCACAATATATACAGCTAACAGTTAGTTGTTAGCTTGTCAGTTATCTTATTTCTGTTCTTGTTTTGATTATGTAGATACGACTTCCTCCCAACACAACTGATGACGTTGATGAAGATCCATCTGGGACCAAAGCGCTCTGGGACAGAGGTGTTCTAAGTGGGGCTTCGAATAAGCTCGAAGTATTATGTAACTTCCATGTTGGAGAAACTGTCCTCTCATTGCAGGTAATAATTTCTTGCAACTTGCGTGGCGTTAAAATTAGATTGCATAATTTAAATGATGTTACTTTTTGTTGTCCGTGTTTCACCTGAAATACATTGATTATAGTAACAAATCTGACTATTCTGGCTTGAAAGTTTCATGCGAGTTAGTTCAGTTCGTCGAAATTCAGAGAAGGATTTTAATATGGGTTTTCTTGGTCATGTAGAAAGCAACACTGATTCCTGGTGGAAATGAATCCCTTGTGTATACAACCCTTTCGGGAAGCGTTGGCATTCTCGTTCCCTTTACTTCTCACGAAGACCATGACTTCTTTCAGCATTTGGAAATGCACATGAGAAGTGAAAACACGCCATTGTGTGGAAGAGACCACTTGGCTTTTAGATCGTATTACTTTCCCGTTCGCGTAAGTCAAAGCACGATTTTACCAATTTGATTCAATCTAGTGCTAGTTATAAGCAAATTGTAATTTTTTAATTTTTTATGATTTTGTAGAATGTCATTGATGGAGACCTCTGCGAGCAGTTCAATTCCTTAGATCCCAACAAACAAAGAAGCATTGCAGAAGATCTCGATCGCACACCTAATGAAGTAGCTAAGAAATTGGAAGATATTAGGACAAGATTTGCGTTTTAAACCTCTCATCATTTTTATTTTAGTATATATAGTGTGTTTTTATGTTTTAATACTCTCCACAGTTCAAATGACTATCTTTGTTATGAATGTTGATGATTTTTATTATTTTCTTGTATAATTCATGTACATATTAGGAAGTAGGTCAGTCAGTTTGTTTGTGTTGTCGAATTGTTCAGAGAGATTGAAAGCGGAGAAGAAAGAAAATAAATTTTTTGACAGTTAAGGTACAAATATTTATATTTAAAGTTGTCCTCTCTTACATTTCTTACAACCATAATATATATTAAAACTACATCTCATTGATCAAGTAGGTGGGTTATGATGTGTGTGGTGGCTAGAATGAGAAATTATTTAGGGCTAGCTGAGTAACTACTTGGAACGCTACGTATACAAATGACATGACTGTCAAGCAACTCACTTCTTGTACTTCATATACATATTATACATCCTGTACAGGGAGACATGGCTATCAATCATTAAGTAGTATACTTGGTTTATTAGAGTTGTTTACAGAACTAAATAGGTAGTTTATAGATAAAAAGTCTTCTGTATGTGTATGTATTATGTTAGAAACGGCAGAAATATTTTATGATTGACCATAAGTCAAGTACTTCGCAGCCCAGTCTACACGTCCAAGCATGTTGTTACTCTTAGACTGCATTTGCATGTTAGCTTTTGCAGAGTTTTCTGAAGCAATTAGAAATGCACTCCTTCGGGTTTCGTAGGTTGTGGTAGGATATCTACTTCTTGGGCTAGTGTCTTTGTAAATTGGGCTTGAGTCGTCTCTAGTCTGTTCCTCATTTTCATCCTGGTCCTCATCATCCTCGTATCTCGTTCGAGACCTTACCCGTTCATTTCCTATAAATGATAGACAAATCATTACATTTAATTATTATTCAGAACATTGATGTACATTCTATTTTAAGTTGGTTATAGCATATATTATGCAACTAATTTTCTAACCTGATGGCTGTCCATTCGCTGCGTAATATGGTTTTTGCTGCAGTTGCAAAGGCTGTCCTTGATACGGCTGCATTTGTTGCTGATTGGGATAAGGTTGCTGCTGAATAATTATTCCATGTCGATATCCATTTCCAGAAATGTAACGGGATAACTTTTTATCGATTTCGTTGTGATTTCTATATCAAAAACAAAATCAACCATTTTATATACTTTTATATTCACAGTAACAAAACTCAGACGCTTGACTTGACTGACGTGCCAAGTTTCATGCTTACATCCTCCTAATTTTCATTAGAAGTAAACTTACCCATCGTATTCTGGTTGTCTGAAATAATCTCGTTCCCATTTAGTGCTCAATTTTCTCCTTACAACTGGCTCGTACACCTCAGCCTTGACTGTCTGGTAAGAAATTGGTATATTAACCGTCACCTGCGAGGCTGGTTGCGTGAGCACAATTGATTGACTAATCACATCAGTCCTGGTCGATTTCTGCCTCTCCTTTTCTCGGACACCGTTGAAAAAAGAATATCTGAAAGACATTAACAGTCACCAATGCAATAAGTGCTTGATCAACATCGCCCTTTTATGGAGCCAACATTCCAATCCAATTACACTAATTAAAACAGTAAAGCCTCACCTTAAGGATTGATTAGCTGTCGGTCTATGCTTTGGATTCCACCTCAGCATGTCTTCTATAAGGAATATCGCGTCTTTGCTCGCGTTAGGAACGATTTTATGCAATGGTGTGGCATCAAACTGGGGGAACTTGAAATTCATCTGTTTGGCAAGTTGAGTTCCTTCTGCCCATTCACCCTAAAATCCAAAGTTTAACATAACCATCATAAATTTTCATTAAAAGCTGATAAATTCTCAAGTTCAAGATGCCCCAAACGTTTTCTACCTTATCGGGTGTCCCTAATATTGAACAAATCTTGAAAACCTCATCAATTTCACTTGTTCCAGGAAAAAGTGGACGGAAAGTGAAAAGCTCCGCCATGATACATCCCTATCGAATTCCACACAAAAATATTATTATTATTCTTCTCTCAGGAAAGATTGACATAAGATCAGACGTCAGTAGGTTTCTATTCTAGTCATAAAATTTCAACTTACCACAGCCCAGATATCAATTGGAGAGCTATAAAATGGAGCTCGTAGTAGAACTTCAGGTGCTCGGTACCTATAATTTCACAAGAATATATGGATGCAATTAGAAAGATAGTATCGAAAATGAGCATCGTCGGAATTCGTAAATATAATGTTAGTTAGCTAATCTGTTATAACTAACCATCTTGTTGACACATATTCGGTATAAGGAGGACGCGATCGGATTTCCCTTGCAAGCCCAAAATCCGCAATTTTAATTAAATCCGGTCCCATGCATAATAGATTCTCAGGCTTCATGTCTCGGTGAAAGAATCCATGTTTATGCATAAATGCAAGCCCTTGCAGGACTTGGAACATCATTGATGCAATTTCCATTTCTGGAAAAACTCGATCCCTTAAAAAGAGAATTCGTCAATTTTATGTTTGTTTGGACGGTGTTATGATTTAAATTGTATTTATTTAAATTAATTTGATTCGTAGGTCGTATAATTGTCATTTCTAGTGGGCTACTACTAAATTCACTAGTTATAAGAATAAACATTCATATGTTAATGGGGACGTAATTGTTAACATACCCCCGCTCATATCGATTCCTCATTAGCTGATACAAGTTTTCCTTCATATATTCGAATACAAAGTACAACGTGTCATTTTCCCGGATGACTTCCTTCAATTTTACCACGTTCTTGTGGCTAAGCTTTTTGAGCGACTGGAACGGAATTAAAAATTAGTTTTTTTTGTAGTTTTGTTTTAAAAATATTAGTATAAGCATAAGTTTGGAAGGTCACGTCACGAGAACCAAAATATGGAAAAGCAATATCAATAAGCTGCTATAATATGCTATTTATTTATATCACATGCATCAATCGTTTCACGAATTTAAACGTGCTGTACGAAATTCAAGGATCAATAATTTATTCCTGCATTTCTACCTGAATAAGCATATCTACATTATGTTGAAAGGTTGAAGGTGGTACAGGAAAAGCGTTTATACATGAAATCACAATGAAAATGCAAAACATTCGAAAAGTGTAGAGACAGCGATATCTATTTCGGGACCGGGATATAGAATTTCTGGTATGATTTCTCTCATTTTCATATCATATCACATATCACATCAATGCATTATTCAAACCGTTTTATATTCACAACAATTTCGAAAATACTCTCTACTTAATACAATCGTCTAGAATTTGCATAATAATAGACGAGAGCGATGACTGTCAAGGATCGATCAAAATCACGAAATGTCATTCATTCTCGGTCTGTCTCCATCTTTGCTATCATAGGGTGCCTTTTTGCTGCTACTTACTACTTACTAAAGGTCTTGTTGGAGATTGAACCTTTCTTTACTACACAAGAGAATGGAAAGCGAACTACCACGAAGTACGAAATTAACGAAACGATTGTATTATAGCCATATTATTATGCCTACCAAAAGTGCCAATTGCAATTGTCTGCCATGAACTCACCACCGTGTAAACGGTATTTAGGCACGAATCTAAAACCAATCCAATCCAATTCAACTAGATGCATAATATATCATACATTCTCNAAACCAATCCAATCCAATTCAACTAGATGCATAATATATCATACATTCTCTGTGAAGGTTCCGAGACCAAGACCAGTGACAAGGCCAGCATTATTGATTTTCAGTTTAATTGAAACACTAGGCATGCATGGTTAGAACAAGTACAAGTAAAGCCGAACCTATCTACCTATCACCATTTCAAATGAAATGTTTGTTAAACTCAATATTTCTAACTCCAATTCCAGGGTTGTGAAACCTAAGTGGTATATAGAATTGGAATTATTTTCGTCCATTTCTTCTTATAGCTAGTCAATCATAATAATTCTCTCTGCTCCAAACTTCACATGCAAACATATTTACTACTTTTTGTGAACTGTGAACATTCTTTACTGCTTTTATGGGGTGGAGGTTGTTCTGTAGTTGTCAGTCATGCAACTACATAAACATTAGGTATACTAGAGGAATATGAGTAACGATCGACCATTTTTCACGGTCATTTTCTTTCACCTGTCTTTGTCTATCCCTATTTCTATATGCGCTTTTTGTAAAAGCAACGGGCACGAACAGGAGAAGACAGGGAAACGCATGCAAACATCAAAACTCCTGTGGAGAAAGCATTGCATTGGAAAGTTTGATAGCTAAAAATATGAGTCATACTCATGTTACTCCACGGGCTTTGCCACATATTTATAGAATCTCGCAGTAGTAGGTAACTTTTCCATATTTGTATTTATTGACAAGGGAGAACAAAAGACTTGGTATAGAGCATTACATGCATGCACCCAAGATTTCTTCAAACGTGGCAAGTGGCAGTGCCGCAACCATTAACCATTAGTTCGATAAAACATAAAAATTTTGCTGTAAAAATGAATGACATGCTAGCACGAAAGATAGTGCTTGGATGACGTACTTTTTGACAGATTTGTGTTACGTGAGCATTGTGAGCAGTGAGCTATAACAAAATTACATAAATCGTGGGAGGTACGAATAAAAGAAAGACTCATTCATATTGATTACATAGAACCATAGAAGGGCACGAAAAACGCATGTAATATATTAGCGCAGTATGCCTATGCATCTCTCTAATCAAATTAAGTGTGAAAACGTCAAAGGAAACATAAATGAATTAATAGTAATATGTTTGGAGCTCTTACTTTCACCTCGCGGAGGTTCATTGCCTCGTCCCAGGACGCGTATTTCTTCTTCATTCTGAAAATTCACAAATCAAAAGAGTAAATAAAATGTGTCAAATAAAAATAAAACAGTGATCATTTTCCACACCATTGCCGTTTATTAAAATTATCTTGATTTCCAATTGAAATGAAGATCACTTATTGTAGTAATTTTATTTTTATATGCTTGTAATACAAGATAACTGTACTACTATCTTTATAGAGCAATTACAACCATTAAGAACATTAACCCATTAATATAGAGCAAAACCAAAATCAACATGAATGTTTTATAACCACATTTCTTCAGAACAATTCGTGAGTGATGACCTTAAGCCATAACGTGTATTTAATTGCTTTTCTCCCAAAACCTTAGCCTACTTTAGCCTACTCCAAAATAACCACATTTCTTCAGAACAATTCGTGAGTGATGACCTTAAGCCATAACGTGTATTTAATTGCTTTTCTCCCAAAACCTTAGCCTACTTTAGCCTACTACAACTTTTATAAGTCATGAATCATAAAGCAATGCTGAGCGAAACTGACCACTAATAGCATGTCATGCCTTCACGTTTTAGTACATGCTAAAACCCAAAAGCCTACCGAACTTGAATTGAATTGAGAGAAAGCAAGGAACGATATGACTCACACACGTGAAATAAACATGATGATGTGTATAATATGTACGAATACGAGTGTATGTGAGGCGTAATACGGAATTCTTCAGTTTTGTTGATTGTTTTTATCATTGTAAAATATTCATAATTTGAATATTGAATGAGAAAGGAATGAATTAGTGAATCATAATAGTCGTGTTATTACTGCTTACTCTTTAATTGCAACATGCTCTTTGGATTTTTTACTGACACAGTGGAACACTTGACTAAAGGCACCATCTCCTATCTTCCCGACACACCTGAACTCCGTCGCCATTCGCTTTCCGAACACGATTTGCTTCTTTAAATTCGCTTTGGATTCATCTGGCTCAAATACGATGGGATCTGAATCTTCATCCTCATTTTTGAAAACGGTCATTCTTTTTTTACTGGGTGGGAAATTTGCTACCAGATCGTGAGACTGCTTATTCCTGGTGTTTTCTAATGCGTGCAATTCTGTAATACGATAACCTGCAGTTATCTATAATCAAACTATTTTACGAAACAGTTTTAAATCCTTTGTTGACGTTGAAAGTAAAACTGTTTTTATACTCAGTACTTATCGTCCGTGTCCGTATATGAGCTTTTATGGAAGTTCCGGAATGTATATGTACAACGTAAGGTTTTAAAATCTATACTAATAGCGCAGCAGTAAAGTTAAAGTATTTTTGAATCAACGAAACAACCTCTTGCTGTGGTGTGGCTCATAAATTCCAATTTATTTCTAATATTCTAAAGAGACACATGTTTGTTATAATTTATAATATCTGGGTTTTTGAAGTTTGTAATTCCAGAAGGAGATCAAATAATGTTCATTTTCTTTGGAAATGCAGTTTCCAAGGGTAGTTTAATGGTTCGGGTTCAGATCATTGATGTACAAGTTATGTAGATCTGTGGTTCAGATCACCTTGTACACGTCATGCATTTGTAAGCTCAAAATATGAAACCAGGCAGACATTGCAGGTGATTGTGATTACAGCTCTCACTTACAATAATTTTTCGTTTGTTGATATCTGTGCTCGTACTACTTACCTAACCTATATAGTATAGACTTGGATGTGGAAGAATTATGGATTATAATGAAAAGAGCTGAGATATCACAAGTCTTGAATCAAATTACTTCAGCCTTAATTTAGCATTTGAAAACATCACACTTCTCAAGATTATTTGGACCAGAAACATCTGCAGTGACGTAATATTTTAAAGCGGTTATAAATCTTTTGTTGGTGTTCAAAGTAGTCCAACTAGTAATGAGCCTAAAACGGTTTTTGTTTTTATACTCATGCATCGTCAGTGTTAGGACTTCTATGAAAGTTCAGGAATCTTTTATTTTTTTACTGAATTCAAAGAAATTAACAAATAAATCAGTATTTTCATCCCAAACTTTTATCTTACCTTTTAATAGCCACCTTCTCCCCGGTGTCTATCCGCTGTCCTAAAACGACGGAACCATACGTTCCGTCGCCTAAAGGTCCTAATGTCTTGTATCGATTCATAGTCATAGTCATCGGAACTTGAAGAAGGTTAACAAACTTTTTTTCAAGATTTGAACACGGGGTTGGATTCAGAAACCTTCAATAAGGCTGAATGGGAAAAGTTTATCGTAAAACTTTCCTGTTTTTGACATCTAAAACTTCATACACCACAAATACTTTCACCTTCACATATGTTAATGGAAACAAATGTAATGAAATGTAAGATAACTCAATTTATGCAAATAATCTTCACTTGGGATTTACTTTAACCCTCAAAAGACATTTAGTTCCTTATCGCACCTCAATTATCAACTAGAGCCTCAGAACAACTACCAACTTTTTTTTAAACTCCAAAATAAAATCGTTTTATTTCAACTTTGTCCTTATTTGTAACACAATGTTCTTGTCAAAATTGATGACACATTTGATTTCACAACTTCCCTGTTGTGTTTCAATTTTAATACTCAAAAGTGGACACTTGACAAATCGTATGGGATGGAGGTGTAGCCAGACATCAGATATGTCAATAGCTTTCATCAACTGCACATTCCATTATATATCCCAAACTTATTCTTATAAAAAACAACTTCACAACACACTTTCTGCATGCTGCTTACTCCCGTTCATGCTTCAGCACTGAACACTTTACCAAAAACTCCTGAGCCACCATCAGCCATCAACTACTGTGTGCTTTCAAGAGTTTTGTTGTTCTACTGGCTACTTGGCAACCTCAAGCCAACAGGGCTTTAGGATGATAAGGTAAAGGAACAGAATCGAGAAAAGGAATCGATCATATTTTCAAATGTTACATATACTTATAACATAACCATATAGAAAGTTATGACATATAATAAGTAGAAAGGACGGATATGACAGCTTTGTCCTATACCTTTTGAAATGGAATGGGCAGGTGAAAAGACGGCAAGAGAAAATTGTTCCTTGCCTAGCTTGGCAATCCCCCTTTACACCTGTTTACTCCAGGAAACGTAAATGAACTCCAAGTTGCTCATGCTATGCTATTGCTCAAGAGAGCTGCAAATATACAAAATACGAAGTTGTTTACTTGCCAATTTTTTAGAATTTACATACTATTATTATTTGTGCTCCATAATCAGCCTATATAGTGTGTTGTGTTGTGTACTATGCTTCATTATATTATGCTCCATATTTCCATTGTCGAAAAATTGTAGCGTAGTAAGCG
>JAANSM010002505.1:0-14866 GCA_036850725.1 Orchesella villosa
TTTTTAACGAAAACTATTAGTCGCTACCATGCTCAACATGTAGGAAAACCATTAGTATGTTTAATATCTATGTGACTACGACCACTTAATGATTACGTTCCTTGACAAGTGTGAAAATGAAATGCTTACGCAAGTACGTAGTAATATCGCATTATTATTATTATTGCTAAATTTCAGATTGGATGAATGATACATTGTTACAGTCAGCAGCAGTGTGCAGGTGCAGGTGGTGAACAAAACAATATAGAAGCAAAAAATTTAACATTTTGAAAGAAAAAAACATTATAGTAAAAGAAGGCCGGTAGTTACTCTACAACTTTACTACGTCTGCTGAAGACAATTCCCCATTTACATTTGCACCACACACCATGTGCAAAAGAACCAGTAGTCTTTAAGATTCCCAATGAGGATAATGGATTGTGAATCGTTCAAAACTTTTGTTGCAACTAACTTGAGTGATCGTGATTGTAACAGTACTACTAACTATTGTGAAGTCAGAATCATTTTTTGTTACATGCCCAAAACCACAATGGACAGGAAACTTATGTTAACAAACATTAATGGTGACTTCTACAAACTGTTTAATGTAGTTAATGCATTATAAATTGGAATATGGGGAGATATGACTTTTTGTGAAAAAGTTAGGAAAACTTCACCGAACACCGAAAGAGTTCGATAAGAGTTTGAGACAAAAAAAGCAAGAACCTTCTTATATATATATATCTAATTACAATAATTAGTGCAATTTGCAGCTTTAGTGTTATTGATAAAATGTTTGATTGATGTTGATCCAACAAACGAATAAAAGTGTTCATACCTACAACTTACCTTTTGACTGCTATTATATTGACAATTGATAAGACCATTACATTAATACTATACTTTTTACCAAGTAAGTAATCTTAACTACAAGAAGGACCAAACATTGTGGTGCTCAAGAAACGAAACACTTGTAACTGTCAAAGCCAAAAGTACTTATGCAAACACTTCAATTATCATCATTGATGCAACGCGCACATTTGAGTTAGTGCTATTTTATGTAAATTATTATAAAACTCAAAAGCATTTACAAACACAAACTTTTTACATTGAAAAATATTTGTACAACCATTTTTTTCCGGTGCTTCTTTCTTACTTTTGAAATTGAAAACGGGTAACTTTTTCAGGTAAAATCAAGTAAACATTTTTTGGGGATTTTGTTGTGGAATTTCGTATCTCATCTCATTCACCTTCTCAACAAAACTTGATCATCAAAATATTAGTATCAACACTTTAAGCTTTGTTGTTTGTTTATATTTAAAACATTTTTGGGATTTTGTTGTGGAATTTCGTATCTCATCTCATTCACCTTCTCAACAAAACTTGATCATCAAAATATTAGTATCAACACTTTAAGCTTTGTTGTTTGTTTATATTTATATTTACATTGAGGTTTTGATCGGAAACAAAAGAAAAGGATTTTTTTTGCTTACCTCATCATCTGCCAGTTTGTTGTTATTCATTCAAGTTTTATGTATACAAACATTACAAACAATTAAGTACACTGAGCAAAACTAGTGCCAACAAGTCTGCTAAGCCTTGACATTGTATTGCTGAAATACACATTCAACATTTTTGGAAGAGAGAAGAAACACCCCGAATTTCCCAAGTCTGACTAAAAGATAAAAAAATATATACAAAATACAATAAAAACATTTTTGGCAGCTCTACCTTCTTCGTTCGATCGAGCATCAACAAATCAAACGCTTTTTTTGTTGATGTTGATAGAGTGCATTTGCAAAGCCGTCAAGAAAATTTGGAAAGGATTTTACGAAGTGAAGATACTTTAAGTTGTCGTTTGTGGTGTTCCCCGTTCAAGAAAAAGCAATTCCAGTTTTGACCAACTTTTGAACTTCTTTGATCAATCATCAAAGCGATTAATTTGTGAACATAGTTTTGGCCCAGTTTACCTGATTAACTGTCCGATACAGTGATTGAACAGTACATCCAGTATCAGGATTGGATAAGTGACAAGAGATAAAAAAGTCATCTACAAAACATTATCTTGTTCTTGCTGCAACTTTCATAATCAATTTATTGTTCACAACCAAATCATCATTTACTGTTGCCACCACCATCATGGATTTTCAATCGGCATCTTTAGCTCCTCCTGGAGTAACTGGGGTAACAATCCCACCCCCTCCTTCAACTTCAGCGGCAGTTTTACTCGATCCAGATTTCGAACCTCAGACCAGGTTGCGTTCGAACACGTGGCCATGTCAGCGTCCAGAGGATAACAACAACTGTAGTCCAGGGAGCAGTGGGGAACAACATCAAGGTCAGTTATTGTCCAGTCCACCAGATCAGACGTCAACGGAGCATTTGATGGGAAGTAGTGGACTTCTTCTCCCTAAAAAGTCTTCGTCTCGGCGCAATGCGTGGGGAAATTTGTCGTATGCTGACCTCATTACGCAGGCGATTAGCTCAAGCCCTGAGAAGAGGCTAACTTTGAGTCAGATCTATGACTGGATGGTCACCAACGTTCCATACTTTAAGGACAAAGGGGATTCAAATTCATCAGCTGGATGGAAGGTATGTCACACATTTTACTGTTATGACATTGTCATTATCAACTTTGATGATGATGATTGCTTTAGGGTTTGGACTTGCTATTTGCTTTAACGCATGTATATATACAAATGACTAATGTAAATACAGCTATGCAAACGCTATTCAATTTTATCTGAAAACTCATACGATGCCAAATACCACGGAAAGCGTAAGCAACAATTCCAAACTACTGGGCCAGTAGACTTAAACTCATTTGATGGTGGATGTTGAGATAAAATGCATTTTCTCATTAATTATCATACAATGCCGGAGGTTTTAGGTTTTAGTTTTGTAAGAAGGTCAACGAGGACATACTTAGCTGTCAGCAGCTTACCCCGTATAATCAAGAGGAATGTTCCTTTTGCCTCCTCTGTGAATCCTATGCTGCACAGTTGATCAGTATTAGTGGAGTTCTTTGCTGTATGTATCCTATTCCATCGCAGTCGCATATTCACCCTTACAAGGGCAATCCGATAATACTGACTGAGAATGATGGCTACAGGGATTTGGGGATTCGTACTGTGGTAATGTGGGAAACTCTGTTGAACTTCGTTCTTCTACACGAACTGCTCATTGAATTTGCTTCATTTAATCATCGTCCGTCCATCCATCCACCTTCACTACGGAAAGCTCCCTTCTCTCTCCGTGAATCACTTAAAGGTATTACAAATCACGATGCTGGTCTTCTGTGTCGTTTGTCCACATTTGTTGAAGTGTCCTTGCCGTCAGCTAAACTCCGGTTTTGTTCTCGCTTTACTCTCGATCAGAGATGGTTGCCTGAAGTAGTATGTGTAGTGTAAATACAATGCATATGAAGTAAGAATGCTGCAGAGATTTTTTTCCATTAATTGTACTCCTATATCCTTGTAATCTACCATCAGGTCTGGTTAGAATCGAATGGGATGTAGTAGGAAAAGGATATTAAGAAAAAGGGTTTCCTCGAGTGTCTCATCTAATGGTATGGTCTGAAAGAACAAAAAGCTGACAGTTTTATGACACGCTACATATTGTGCTGCACACACACACATATAATATGCATAAAATGTTTGGGTTGAAAAAGGGACGAAAAGTGAAAATGAAAAGCGGTCGATACAGTCAAAACTCAGTCAGTCAGGCAGTGGTGGCAAGTAGCAGATTGTTCATCTTTTTCTTCTATTGTGTAGTATAGGATGCATGAATAAAAAGAGGTTCATCCTGGAGCCTTAAATAAGGAAATATGTAGGCCAAAAAGAAAAAAAGGGAAAGTGGTTAGCTAGGTTCAATGCTGCAATTGCTGTTGGTTGGTGCCATGTGGCTTTATGCGAATGACTCTCATCTTCTGGTTAGTCAGGTTATTATGATTTTGCTGCTGTTCAATCGCCTTTGTGTACATACCTTGCAATCATGTTGTACGTGTTGTGGATGCATATACGTGTTGGTGAGTATATGGGGGTTCAATGTGGACTTTAATGAGAGGCGATACAGTACCTTCCTCGTTTGTTCATTCGTTATGAATCATTTGGATATCTACTTATGTTTGCACTTTATGCATAGGATGCAGATGCAGCTCGAGCTCGTTTGTATAAAATGAACAAATGTTGAATGTATGTTCACGCATCAACTTTACCCTTGGCAATAAGATAACATTTAGAGGAGGTGCCGTGATGTTCTAGTCTTCCGTACATTTTCAGCAAGCTCATCAAATCCTTATGAATACATCACATCACACCACCACTACATTGCAACTCTGATGGCTTATCATATTATAAGGAAAGAAGAGAATGCAGATAAAATTGTAGGGATATGTGTACACAGAAAAGGCAGCTCAGCTCAGTTGAATTGTCAGCACCAACATTGAAAATTTTAATGCATTCGATTTTCTCTGAGTTTCTAATAAGTACATGCTATAGAGTATCTTATCATTCAAACCAATTTCTACACTTTCTTAAGTAAATGTACCCAAATTAGTAGTATATACAAGCACTGTTCGCCCCTTTGAGATTCCAGGTAATTTAACAACGGAAATTGATCGAAATCATTTTCGTAGAGTTTTCAATCTCGTTTATATTTTGATGTTCTCACTTCTATCGAATCATTTGATCAATACTCACCGTGAAATTCAATTAAAATTAAATATGGACTTTATAAAAAATTGAACTGGTAGATCTGGTGACTGATAACTAGAAGAGTTGAAGAACGCATTAATATCAAATGCAGATTTGTAATCTTGCAGGAAGTTGATGTGAGTAAGGACGGATATTGCTACAGATGAAAAATCAGACGAGACATGACAAGTTATTTCTCTTGCTTTTTTGTCATCCCAAAGTACAAGGCAAACAGGAATGACTATTGAAATTCGAAATGCAAATTGTCTACCTATGTTCTGTTGTGCTATAAAACTACAAAAAACTGTATAGCAATGACTTTAGTGTATAATCAGAAAAGCGGATCATCGATTGGATCCCGTACAAAGGAGACAGACAGTAAGGACAATTTTGTCTAAGACGTAGCATGTCATAAACCTTTTCATTTTCCATAACTGAAACGTTCAATGTTGAAGATTGGAGACCTATAAGTTACTAAACTTACGTATTCAGTTAGAATCTACTTACTTCACTTCAGTTTAATTGAACTGAAAGCTTACAAAATTTCGTAAGTCTATGTGACTACTGGAGCATGGATCTTGAGTTTTTTTTTGAAGAGACTAAAGCGGTATTGCATTCAATATTCCCAGTATCTCAAAGAGATTGATCTACATGGGCACAAATGTACATATCTATGTATATCTTTCAATATTGTATTATATTGTTGTATAATATGAACTACTTATGAAGAGAGTAAATTGTATGTATGTTGTGTACAGAACAAGTATGAAGTAATATGAATACTTCCATAAACGACTTTGTGAATACATTTGATTAAATTTTAATATTATAAGCTTTGGCAATCAGGGAGACCTCGTTGGGTCTATATGTTATCGCATCATCCTCATGTTTCTCGTGTGTCGGTTGTATCATGTCATGAAGCAGAAACACAGCATCAGTTATACGTAGGAAATGGTTACCAAGCTCTTCGATAGTTGTACTGTACATTGCTTATCTTAATAAGTCAACTCCAACCTCCAGCGAACTTCACTTAAATGTATATATTGAAGAGCTCATTTTTACCAAAACGTAACCACATTAAATGGGTATAGCACACAAGTACTAGCCAGGCCACGAAATTGAGCCACACAGTGCTTAGCAGCCATGAGTCAAGAGCCACTGCCTCCATTTTCTGGAATATTACTAACTAGTGATAAAATTGATAAGGTGTTTTAATAATGTCCTGATCACCATGAACTCTGTAATGAAAAAGGGAACCAGAAAAGCTGTTTAGAATGTCGCATCATCATGATATGTGTGTGGATTATTGTGATGATATCGACCGACCTTATGGCACAGCAGAAATAATGTTATTCTGAATCGTACTAAAATATTATTTGCACTTTCATCCAGCCAGACTTGAGCATTCAACGACCATAAATAGGTTGACGTCAATAGGTTCTTTTCTATTTTCCGTCATCCTTTGTCGTTTTTTGAAACTGGGCATGTCTAATTGATACATCTACCCGTTTTAAGCTTAAGCAAGTGTTATTGTATGCAAAATAATACGTCATGGCCGTCTTCAAAAGCTTGAATGGGCAAAGGTTTCTCGCTCTCTTTCTTCTTATCGTCCGCAGTCACATATTCTACAGCAGTAAGATTATCATTTCACGACAATTATAAATCCTGCTAGCTTGTTAATGGCATCAAAATATGTAATATTAGGTCATCAGTAACTTAATGGATTTTTAGTTGGTTGTGATTGTGAAGAACAAAACATTTTCTTTGTTATGCCAATTTGTTGTAATCTCAACAAATGTTGAATGTGCATGCCTGATCTCAAAGATTAGCTGAGCAAGCAAAGAAGATGGCAAGTAAAACGTTGCCTTTTTTGGATGTGTGGTTTTGATACGCAAAGAAACAATTTTTTCTGCATAATCCCTGGTGAGAATTCTTTTGCACATGAGACAATTTTTTCGTAGTAAGTAGTATACCTACTACAACTACGCATGCTTGAGTTTTTCAAGAATGCATATTCAATTATTCATATTTGTCTAGATCAGCAAATAAAGGCCAGCTTAAAATTTCAAAAACTGCCTATTTACTATGATTTATCTTAACAAAATGATGACATGTTTCTCCAAAATGGAGTATCTTGTTTCGTAAGGCCATTAAAATATTTTAAACTCTGGTCATGCGAATTTTATTATAAACTTGACATTCTTTTGAAGCGTCAAGCAAGTTAAAAAAAATTGTGTTTCTTTCATTCGAAGTGATATAATTTTATAGACACTGAATTTGTAAACCAAATTTTTACCGACGACACACAGACGTTTGTTTTCTCATAGCAAAGGATAATTATTTTTAGCTGACAAACTTAATGGCATGCATGGTATAAACACGAAGTTTTGTTACAAGGTCTTTGAGTATAAAAGTGTCACTGACACCTTTAGTAATCTCCCTAATACCTAATCAGTTATGTATTTGCTACTAAAAAGATTGAGAAATTAAGTAGTGGATAAAATGAAGCGTAAGCAGTACGTAATGGTGCTGTAGCTGCTAAGAACGCCATAAAAAGGTTTTATGGAGTTTGAAATGCTTTTTACGTGATAAATGAAACATTTTCTGGAAATCATTTAAGAAAAATAATGGTCTGTTCCCCTGTTGCCTGTTGACATTTGACAGACATATCCATAAACGTTGTGTATGTTTTCGATTGGAGAAAAAATGCGCGTGAGTTACTTAACTCGCGTCTCTGTCCGCATTATTGTCGTGCGGCAAGAGTTAATGCGTTACGTAGGCAGTTTTGGATCGTGGGAACAGAAACAATTAAATTTTTCTTTGGAGAATTACCATGATTTGCACACATTAATATTTGTGTTTGTGCAAGCCTAAGTAAAATGCTATCATAATTTACATTATGGCATCTTCAGCATATTAATTGTCTCGCTTGTACTGATGTACTCCTTTGTGATAGTACGTACCGGCCTTCACACTTATCCTCCCCAAATGATGTGTTTTGACTATCCTGACAAGCAACGGTGTGTTTGTTGGTAAGTAGAAAATCTGCTGATGAAGATTAAATTCAATATATTTTCGTCTTCTCCAAAACGTATATCTTGGCGAATTTCGAATTGTAAAATTTTCCTACTTAGAGGAGTATGCTATGAAAATGCCAATAAAAACAGATATAAACTTTTATATACGCCTTTGGTGTCGTTATCAGAGAACCTTGGAAAAAGTAGGGTTCATTCTCCTGTATGAACATCGCATATTACAGACGTTAGTCACTTACTATATATATATAATAATATATATATATATACCAATGCGACAGTTTTCAGAAGTTTTCAGTTAGATTAATACCATGCGTCATTTTTCAATTTTTTAGGGGTTCTGTTTGTTTAATTGATCCCATTTTTTGCATATAGACACTAACCGCATGCCACAAGTGATGTGGCAAAAATCGTTTGTGCAATTTGTTAAACTGACGGATATTGTCATTGTCACCATCATTGCCAATAGAGGATGAAGGTTGGGCTATCGATTATGTACATACGTAGGTGTACCGTATAAAATAATTTGTATATTGTTAAAGAGCTTCGGTTTAGTTTTCTCTCCTTTCTCTTTGTTTGCTTTCCATTCACTGAAATCTGTCAGAAGAAGGGAAATCGGAAGGCTTGGTGGTTTTCGGTATGACGCAAATGAACCTAAGCAAATAAATAGCTTAAATATAGGTAACAAAGGCCACAGTGAAAACGATGGTATTTAGTGCTTCTTTGTCACTATTTCAATTCGTCATCCGTGTAAGGTTATTTTTGCAATGTTCTATGACGTGTACGTAAGTAGTACGTACATATCTTTGTTCTGGGGGCGTGGTGTGATGCATGAACATGAATGTGAGTTGAATTCAGGTGAAATCTTATAGGCGAATAAACCTGGTTTTGCAGTACCTAAACATCTTGTTTTTCTTCGAAGACTTGAATTTGGAGTGTATTTAAAATTGAAATCGTAGTGCGAAATATTTAAGTGCTAAATGAACGTGCAATAACACGAGTTCAACATTCTTAAGGCTTCAATGCAAAATTCAAATAGCTATACGCGTCTACCCTGTAGTCTAGACTTTAGACAATTTTTAATTGACTTCTTTTACGAGTTTCCTTCAACCAACCTATCCCAAAAATGACAGTGTTAGCGTTCATATTTGATGTGAGTAACGGTACATTAAATTACTATTGTTGTTCTTCTGGGGGATGATGCACCAATCATGATGATTCACAAGGGGATCAAAGCTCTTGTGTGTGATAAAAGTTCCAAAAATATCGCATGGTTTTTAGTCGGTTATTGCACTGTCAAACTCTCATGTTAATTCAATACGTTTATACTTATCCTATCTCTCTATGCCCGGAAATAACAATTATCCAACATGTAAAAACATTTTAATGCATTTCACATTACATTAAAAGTCTATAAGCTCATCGTTATTTTTTCAGAATAACGCTTGTAACGCTTACAAATCTGGGCATTGAATACTAATGCAAAATGCAGGATATCGTTGTCATATTTTCTGGCATAGGTTTTTGAACTCGTATTTTTCATAGTAAAAGACATTAAAAATATATTTTGGAAGAAATTTACGATCGCGGAAAGAAAAAAAGAGCGCGCTCTAAGAGTAAGGGTTGTGGTAGTGAGGGATGTGAAATTAGTTGGTGAACAGTGTAGCGGAAAATGAACCCACCTGAAAGGCGCTTTGTCCTCTAGTTCATACACACTGTAATTATAAGATACGCGCTTTGCATTATTGTAAAGTTGTTACCAAAGCTTAGCATAACAACTACCATTGATTTAGTTCTGTCTCTGAAGCAATCGAGTGTTCTGCGTTTGTTCTGAAATGAATGACAGATCACAACAACATGTATATATGCGTGCTCTCATGGAAAACGAACACCTATTGTAATCCTTCGAAAGACTTTCAAGGGCGAAATTTACGTCCTCCTCATTACAAGTGCACGAATAGGGGAATTTGCTGGCAAAAAATAGCCAAGGAAGAGCAATGCGCTCATAAAATCTCAGTAGACGCTTAGGTTCGTTTTTTTGAAATGGTAATTTTTGAACAGTAAAAATTCCGCTTGCCTTTCAATAAGTGAATAGAATAGTAAAAACTTTATGTTACACTCATTTTACACGGTGCTGATTTACAATTTATTTTTTTGTCCCGACTTTAGATATTTTGACGGTGTAGGTACTTGCAACTATCACTTATTGGCTTTTCATAGAAAGGAATATCATAATAGGAAGGAGGAAAAAAGTACTTAAAGTAGGTACGGTACATATTGTAACGTAACCACATAAAAGTAAATTACATCCAAGGAATGTCAAAGAAGTGAAAAGTGAAGGAACTCTTTGGAAGACCTATGAAAACATTCCGATCAACGGCACGCTCGCTTTTGCTATACGATCCCAACACATGACACATTATGCGAAAAATAAAGGAAAAATACAACAAATGCACGCAAGTAAATGGTATTTCGATGGCGAATATAGTGTGGGCGAAAGAAAGTATTATGAACCCTTCGATTAAAAGACAACAGCAATTGGAGAGTCGGATAGGTTTTAGGTTCTTTGCCCCTTATTTCGTTTAACGGCTTAATAATTAATAGGCTGGCAGAGCTTCTTTACTACTTCGTTCCATGCATTCAATACACCCTCCCTCGCATTCTCATTCTCGCAGTACATTCATGAACAAACGCATATGTTACATATTTCCATTCGCCTTTCTCTACGTACATTCAGTTGCTGTGTATGGAGACATGGAGTAGGTATCAAGCAAAAGAGTTCAAGGCAATACAACTATCAAATACTCTGGATATTCGCGTGCCAAATCCAGTCCTGTTGTTGACAATAATTCAATGTTGTCTTACAGTAGTAAGTATATTGTATAACGGTGATGAACGACAAACATTTACAACATGCATGTACAAATGTGAGCAGCATACATACATATGTGTATGCGCGTGTTGATGCTCCATTTTTTTTAGCGTGCTAAAGAACTTATGAATGAAGGTAGGAGGTTGTTTTGACCCTTTGTTTTTAGGAATAAATTGGAAACAGTTTATTTCACGTGTGGTTGAGCCCTTAGAAATGTAACTAGATTTTATTGTTACCACAATATGTATTTATTGATTTGTTTATAATTTATGGCTAATGAGACTTATTTGGTGAATAAATTATAGCTTATAACTGTAAAACTGAGTGTTTGATAAACTTATGACAATAAGTTATGTATGTATTTAAGCCTCTTTTGATTTGTGACTGGAAACTTGTGGTTGAATGTTGTGGCTGTGGCTGTACACAGCTGAAAAGCAGAACTGACCTTCGACTCGATTGTAATTGTATTGTGAGTTGTTATAATTATATGTGAATTTTTTACTAGGAAATGGTATGTTATGATTAAATGGATGGAATGGAATGAGGGAAGAGTAAATATTTGTATGGAACTACTCTCATCGTCAGTTTAATCAAAACAGCGGCAGTCCTCGTCTGAGTACAAGGGTTGTCATCCGCCTCCACTTCCAATGTGACTGTTGTCGTTGTCACTGTCAGAAAACTAATTTATCTCACAATACATTAATTTCATTGCAATTTTGGCTTCAAATTTAAGTTTTTTCCACTCAGATTGACATATTGCTGCGGAATTTGTACTGTAATTAGAGTTTTGTTTTCGACTGTTGTGAAAAGCTAATTTGAAAACATAATGACAATTTTGAAAGTGTTTCCACATTCTGGAAGTTGGGATAATACTATTTTCTAATATTAGCTTTCAACTTCATCTCATTCTGTTCTCTCAAGTATGATTTTGCGGAGTCTACTCGAACTGCTTTATCACCCACACCGTATTTTGGATGAATATTATTCTTGTTTTTATGAGTATTGTTATGAAACTTCCAGCATGATCTGCAATCTACTTCAGCATTATTCTTCAAAGTTTATGTAAATAAATAATGTGGAGGATAGAGACATATATCAATCATTTTTCTTATAAACATTATTACCTGAGCATAAATTCAAATTCAAAACCTTCTTACGCCAATAACTGAAACTATAATGGCCCAGTGCCCTGCGCAATAACGTCAATATTGTGTTTGTGTCTTTTCTTCATAACATCGAAAGGGTGAACGATTGATTCTAGCAAGTTTTTTATCAACATCATTTTTATCTTTATGACACAGAAGGGATAAAATGTGATGAATGTATTGACCTAGCTAGTATACTCACCACCACCTTATTTCTTCCACAAGCAAAACAAGTGTTAAGATTTCCTTTAAAATCATACATTTAGCACGTGAAGAAAATCCATCGGGGTCATCACGCACAGTAATAATATTTTCAGTTGGGTTAGTTAGTTTATCATATTGATGTTACTCTTTCCGCTACTTCAGATTTGCAAACTGCTTCGAAGTACGTTAAGCCAGAATGTGTGATATGACTCCAGTGCTTCCACAGCTAACAGCATTTTGTATTCAAATCACGAATTCATATTCGATTCAAATAATTCAGTGTTTTTGAAATAGAAACCATGCAAGCTTGATTTGAGACTTTTCTTATCTAGCTGCGCAGTGAGTTATGCTAATTTTACTGTTGTGTATGGTGAAAGGAAAACAGTATCATATCTTGTCAATACGTTTGACAATGAAAGAAACGCAAGGGAAAATGGATTGATATTGATACATATATTAGCGGGTAATTCACAAGTGACAAAGAATGAGTGCCTTTTGCATTGCATCACCAGTAAGAAGAATGCCAGGAAGTGGCAATCAAGTCTGTGAAATGTTGCTTAACTTGAGCTTGCCTAACGTGCTTTTCTAATGCACCTAGGTATTTGTATTCCAATTTGCGCAGTGGCGATAGTAAGTAGTACTACAGGACATTTCATTAGCTTTGGTGGATTAAAAATAACGTACGAGTATTTTTGTATAACACTTTACACCTAGACAGCTGCAGTAGTTGTAAGTTTGTATTTCATTATGCTAATTATAATTCGATTTTCTTCAAGATTTCCCGCCAAAGCTTTATAGTTATAGCACACACTTGTGTCCATGAATAGACAAAAACGATCGTTCGTAGAGTGTTAGCTCATTTTACATTGAATATTTAAACAAGCAAATAAAATACTCTTCTTGACATTAAACATCTATCTGACTAAAAGTAATTTTGCAGGCGAAGCAATTCCTTCATCCTCATCACACGATGAGTCATTGAATTTTCATTTCTTATGTTATATGCTTCGGCTACATACAACTTACAACACCTTACAAACCCTCGGCTAACAAGAACTGTGATGGCTTCGGACTATTTTATGCTTACGTATGACTTGCGAATAGGTTTAGCTCTAGTTCAAAAATTTTTACTTATGCATTGATGAATGCTGCTTATGATTCATAAAAATGTGCTCTAGACTAAACTTTCGCGTTCCGAGGTTTTAATCCTATTACATCACTCCCAACCTTGCATCTGTCATGTCATAAACTTTCTTCAAAATCAAAGTCCGTTGCTTCACGAGCTAATTCGTGAAGTGTCAGTTTTCTTGAGTGATTGACGACTCTAGTTATCTTCTGACTCAAATGAACAAGCGTCTCGAAGGAGGAAAAATCTTTGTTTTATTTTTATGAAGTGAAATTTGCATTTTCAATTTAAATCATTTGTAATCGTATCCGTTATGATCGATTGTAAGTTTTTGTACATTTCCATATCGTCTCTGATAAGATTATGTTTGATGTAACGTGTTTGTGTTATATGTGTATGTCGTATATGAAGCATGAAAGCTAAGCTGTTGACTGTAAATGTGGTTACCTATCTAAACTAAACTTTAATGTGCAAGTAGGTATTCCAAACTTGTCGGTTTTGATTACAGCACACCCTTTTAGGATTAAATGCATGGATATTGCAATTTTATGCATTTTACATTTGAGCTTGCTGCTGATGATGTGGTTGGATCGCAGATCACAGCGAGGTTGTAGGCTGTACTTCAAGTCGTTTCCTATGTATAACGTATATATGAACGTGTACTTGCAAGCTGAGAATGGAGAATATTGTTAGTATGATAATTTTTGGTTTGAATGTAGAATTTTTCATTATCCTATATTATACCACATTATCACACAAACCGAGCTCGTTCTTACCACACGATACGATTACAATGTACAAAATTCCATAATTATGTTTAGGCGTACGGATAAATGTACATATATATAAGTAGTTGATAGTGTGAATGTGAATGCGTATAGTTGATAGTGGTATACGTTTGCTTATGTGTCGCAACGCAGCATAACGCATCTTGAAATACTGCCTTCTATAAGTACAATGTATGAGAGATAGGGGCAACAGCGTTAAAAGTAACTAACCAGGCAAGTGAGTGAGTAATTCTGCTATCATATAGTGGTTATAATCAGTCACGTGCCTGGTGAGTGGTTGGTCGATACGTTTCGAGCTTAACTTGGGTATAATATATTATTATATTTCACTACCACTATCGTTATTGATGATGGTAACATGGTAAGAAACTTATGTATAGCAAAGTTAACAAAAGTATCTGATCACATCACATTCATCTTTATCTATATTTCATATACGCTTACTGGTTACGTATTAAGTCATGGAGCATTGAATAGTAATGCTGTACCACTAACTTAAAGTGTAGCATCCATGCAGTGCAACCAGCTGCTCGATTTGATCTTACCGTTTTACCTTTCCACTACCAACTTCCAGTTTTTGTCAACGCTCATCACGCTGAGTATAAAGTTCCAGTAAGTTTTAACTGCAGGTTATTACCGAAATTAGCTTAAAAGGATAGTCAAGTATAGTATACTTTTAGTGAAGTGGATAGAATGCATGATAAAGTTGGGATAGGACGTAGCAACGATGAACGACGCGTACGGCATGACATTCAACATCCGAGCGTAAAGTAAATGAAGATTTTAGAGTTTGTGTATGATATTTAATCATTTTACTGCGTGTATATGTATAGATATATCGTATAATATGTATGTATGTAATAGTAACGTGAAGCACAATAATCTATTTTGGTTTGGCATCTTGTATGTTCCATAAATTACTAAGCAAATAATGGATGAGGTTTATCAAGAAAACTTCAGTTTTACAGTGGTTTAGTAAAGTCAATTAAAATTCAAACTGGCAAGGCAATGTGCTCCACGCAT
>JAANSM010002506.1:4387-14864 GCA_036850725.1 Orchesella villosa
GCAACTGTATTTAAGTGAATGTAATGTGTATGGTAATTGATCTCACAAACAAAATCCTTGTTCCTGATTTATTTTTAGAAATAATGAAAGTAGCGTATTTACCCCGGAAGCTCCTACAACTCGCATAAGTTACTTTTCTAACAGTGGCACCTCACCTTTGCTTGGGCTAACGATTGGTGAACTACTGGATCATGCTAGCCGCAAGTTCGCCAACAATGAGTTCCTTGTTGTACCATTTCAAGGAATTAGAAAAACATACCGACAACTAAAGGAGGAGGTACATCATTTAAGGATAATAAATACCAACTTTGGGATGCAACTAAATATGCTGCTATACTGTTGTAATTACGTGATATTTTACTTCTTACTTTTTTCTATGTGCCGCTTTGCATACAGGTCGACAATTTAGCACGGGGTTTTCTCTCCTTGGGTTTAAAACGTGGTGATAGGTTAGCCATTTGGAAGTCCTAACACTTATGAATGCTATGTTACCCAATTAGCCGCATGGAAAGCTGGCTTAATTCTGGTAATTTTTTAAATTTTTCTCCGTATCCGTGAACTGAATTTTCCAACTGTCATAGTCATGATGCATGAAAAAGGTGTCATAAAAATG
Organism: Orchesella villosa; assembly: GCA_036850725.1. Taxonomy (NCBI): domain Eukaryota; kingdom Metazoa; phylum Arthropoda; class Collembola; order Entomobryomorpha; family Orchesellidae; genus Orchesella; species Orchesella villosa. The sequence continues at coordinate 5,001 of JAANSM010002506.1, forward strand.
TTGACAGGTATGTATCAACGCAGCCTACCAAAGTCGTGAGTTGTTGTATGCCTTGAACAAAGTAGGAGTGCGTTGTATTGTCATCTCAAGCCCGTTTCGAACCCAGAATTTTTATGACATTTTGGCAAAATGTGTCCCTGAACTTGAAACATCAACAGCAGGACAGCTGAAAAGCAAGGAAGCACCAGAACTGGAGATGGTCATTGCTGTTGATGAGGAAATGAGGTGAGATATACTTTTTGGTGATCATTATAATCTCATTAATATGCAAATCATGTTTGAGTTAGATATTTTGGTGGTGTGTGGCGTGTGTGGTTTCTACGTAGAGCTAGTTTTTTTACGATTGTCATTTCCATAACTCTCTCATCTAATTCCTGTCTGGAAAGTTAAATGTCTGTCTACCATATTATCTAGGGGAACACACTCTTTCTCACATGTAATGAGTTTGGGAGCAAATAGTATTCCATTGAACGAGTTAAGTCTTTTGGACGTTCAATTTGATGACGTTTGTGCCTTGTTTTTCACTTCGGTAAGTTAATGAGAATTACACCAGAATGGAAGCATCGAGATTTAACTGATGATACGATTTAATGATTTCACAAAAAGGTATTTATATCAGCCCACTCTACCAAATTTTATTTTAAAACAGGGAACTACTGGAAGTCCCAAGGCTTCACAAACAACACATTTTGCTCTGGTGAACAATGGATTCTTTGTCGGTAAACGTCTACAAATAAGGGAAAAGGTGGGTTTTATTTCAATGGTAGATATTTTATTTAAAGCTCAATCTCTTCAACAGAAAAAGATTTTAATAATTTGGCTTCCAAATGGAGACGTATTTATTATAATTCACATAATGACAAATACCACAAACAACTTACAAAATCTTTTTATTCACCTACACGCACGATTTCCTTGTTCATTAAAATATACGTCAATTGCAAACTTATGCAATGCACATGAAGAGCAATTTTCATCATTCTCTAAAAATGATTCTTTATCCTTCTTCACATTCCAGGACAGAGTTTGTCTTCCCGTTCCACTATTTCATGTGTATGGATGTCAAGTTGGATATTTTGCCTGCATGTATTACGGCGCTACTGTGGTACTCCCATCATACGGCTATGACGCCCATAGCATTGCTTATGTATCCTCCATTGAAAGGTAATTTGCTAATCAATTGTTATTCATGTGCATATTCTGCACCATTTTTATGCTGGTAGTATCGGCATTGACACATGAAAATCAGTTGAATAACACGTGAGTAAAAGTACGATGCTGAAATATTGCCCATCCTAGTATTTCAACAGTTTTACCTTCACGCATATTATATTTGTATATAAATATATAGTCGGTTAAAAAGATATTCGAAAATGTTGCAGTAACTCAAAAATACATAGTTCGTGTAATCACTCAGACAAACAAATTTAAATTTTGTCACTCTTTCCATTTACGGTAGTGTTATATACGTGATCTTGACATTAAGCAAACAATTTCATGAACAAAGTGATTGTAGCTTGTTGTTCATACATGTAAATTAACATAGCTGCAGCATGTACATATTTGTAATATTAAAGAAAGGCACAAAAAGTCAGCAACTATTGTGTATATATACTTGGCCGCAGGGCCACTTGTATTAATGTATATAGCCAGTCATATCCTATAACTGAAACTGAAAGTAAAAACAAGTGAAGATGAGTTACAAAGTTACAATGAATGATACAAACTTGTTTATTATTTAGTTAGTATTTTGACGGTGTAAAATGGTATATTGCTTAAATCTCCATTGCTTGTCGAAGTCAAAGCCATTGTTTTGATTGTCTTTAAAAGATCGAAAACAAAAGGTGAAAACCACGAAAGTTTGGGGGTACATGGGAAGAAATGACTTCATTCTTAATGAGCATGTTATATGGCTCTGATCGTGAGATGTTTATAATATTATTATTACGCAGCAGTTCATTGTACATTGTACAATGAACGAAATGTAAATGTTTCGAATTATTTTTTATGTGGATGATTTTGTTGACGCGATACTTAAAACAGCCTCAAATCTATACATATCATAAAAAGTACCTTAGTTTCTTTCCGTGAATTAACATATATGTTTTGCATGCAAGAAATCTTATAAAAACTAACATTCTTCAAAAAGTTACTTAGCTTTATGATTGAAGCATGTCATGCGGCATACTGCGTCTTTTTCTTCTGTTTATGAGGGCAATATTATTGTTTATGTGGACCAGAAATAAGAGATTTTTTTTATCAATTCCCAGGTGTAGCATTGTTGTTGGAACCCCAACAATGTTCACAGACATATTGAAAGTGACCGAAAAGGAAAACTACGACTTAAGCTCACTACGCGTTGCATCAACTGGTGGAGCGATATGTTCAAAGCAGTTGGTGGAAGATCTGAAGACGAAATTGCCTTTTAAACTTGTTGCGGTAGGGCAAGAAAAAACCACAGCATTAATAAAAAATCATATGCATTCCTCAGCTTCTGAGGTATTCTGAGTTTTTATAATGTCTGATTTATTTGATTGCTCCTAATTACACGCTATAGAGCAATTACGGAATGACAGAAATTGGAGCAGCTTACCAAAGTTTACCATCAGATTCTGATGATATAACATCAACAACTGTTGGTTTTCCGGGTGAACATGTGGAAGTTAAGCTAGTGGATAAACTCGGCAATATTGTTCCTTTAGGTCAAGAAGGAGAGTTATGTGTACGTAGCTACAGCGTTACGCAAGGATATTGGAGTGAAGTAGAAAAAACTTCTGAAGTTCTGAAACCGTCTAGATGGTTTCATACTGGGTATAAAAAAATTTAAACCCTAAATAATAGACCATCATTTGGAAAATTTTAGTTTTTTACCCTTTCCTTAGAATAAATTATGGTCACGAAATTCTCAATTTAAGCAAGCATTTATGGAAAAAAATATGTTCTAAAATTACAATTTGGGGTTTTGCAGAGATCTTTTCGTAATGATGGAAAGTGGTCATGCCCGAATCGTAGGGAGAGTAAAAGAAATGATAAATCGTGGGGGAGAAAACGTTTATCCTGTGGAAGTTGAAGGCTTTCTGAAAACTCATCCTAAAATAGAAGACGCTCAAGTTTTTGGGGTACCAGACACAAGAATGGGAGAAGAAGTTGCGGCTTGGATTCATTTAAAGGAGCATCAGATAATGACAGTTGATGACGTTAAGCAGTTTTGCAGAGGGCAGGTAAAAGTTGTGACATGCCTTCCTTATGTATGCACATTTATAGCATTTTATTTTTTATATAAAATGAATTATATGAAATTATTATTTTTCTTGATTTTAAACACAGTAATTTGGTATACTTATGCTATAATATGTGGTTTTTATAGATTTCTCATTTCAAAATTCCAAAGTATATTCTCTTCCGGGACGATTTTCCTAAAACACCATTGGGAAAAGTACAGAAGTTCAGGATGCGAGAGGAGACGGTCAAGGTCTTAAAGTTGTGAGCATGTGAAGATAATTTTAGTTTTTAGGGTGCTTATTTTATAATTGTAGAGCAGAGATGCAATCACAGTGAATGTGATGATAAGGGAAATTTTACCATATACTTTTTAACTGGCTGCTGACGACCGAGTGCTTATTATTATCATTATTTAGAAGTTTTTATTATCATTATTGATTATGATGCAGAATGCACATACAATTATTGTATTGATGTAATACTGTAATAGGATCTACTATACTATAATAGTTACATATAGGGCACTCGGCTACTTATTGTTCCTATTTCTGGTTGCACTGATTGATATGGAAGGATTTTGGTTGTATAATAGCACCTTATTATATTGCGATGAACATTTACAGTATTATATTATATAATGTACATACACAAATACAAATTATTGTTAAATACATTCACAACCACGACCTCAATGCAATTTACATAAAGCTTGTGTTGAAATTTTGTACTCATTCGATTCCTTAAATGAAGAGTGGAACAAAGAACAAAAATGAATCTCTTCTTTTTGGCGAATATCGATTGCATCCTGATTTACACATGCGTGAAAAAAAGCAAAATGCTACTTTAAACTTTGGTTTGTTACGATAATACAATTCTTCTAAAAGGTTCATAAATTGTTTTGTAAAAAAAAGGATTCTAAGAGGCTGCATGTGCATGTGTATGAAAGTAAAAAAGGATCACATAAAACATAATTTTGTACAAGGATAAAATAATACTTATATGAAATAATGCTACAATATGAACTCTTTAAAAATCCAAACCTCAACTCAAGAAAGAGTTTAAAAGTTTCTGAAAACTGATCACAATTACAGTAAATACTAAACTAAAATAAGGATTTGTAAAGCCATTCAGTTATAAAAGAACCGGTACAATGTGCCATTTCAAACTCTTTGTCTACTTCCCTATAATGCATATCCAAGTCAGGCATATTGCACATGCAGTATCCATTCCCAGGTGCGGTTTTATTGACAGATGTCCTACACGTTGATCTGGGATGACATTGAATATATCTGTAGCCATGTTCGTTGACATCAGGATAATAGCATTGGTGCCCAGGTTTTGTAAAACATGAGTAGTTAACCCTTTTCATTTCATTTGAATCACATTGGCAAACCTTCACAGTGAGATCTTCTTCAAATGCCCTTAGAACACAGATGCTAAAATTTCCACAGTCTGCATCTGTATCACATTTGTGACCTATCCTTGACTTTCGATTTTGGCGAACTTCTTTCCAAGGGAAGTCGTGAAAGGCAGATGAGCTATTGCGATTTGGCGTATTGACTATGTTGTTCCCATTAATTTCATTTGATAAAATTTCTGTTGTGTGTGGAATGGGAATCTGAGCTGCAGCTGCTGACATTAATGATGCCATTGACAGGAAGGTGAACCCTATTGATGTTGCGAGAAAGGTGAGGATGATGATTGTATTCTTGGCCATGTTCAATGTTCACTGCTAACTGCGGGGGTAAAACCAATGTTGAATGTAGTTAGAGTCTGTCAAAGTGGTAATTCCATTGTGTATTTATTGATTAATTTTCAATTCCAATTATTATTACTCATACCTGATTTATTGACGCTTTTCTTTATTCAACACTGCACTGCCGAAAAACCTCCAAAAACAATCACGGATTTTACAAATGAATATTTAAGGAGTTCCTCACTCAGTTTTATGTAGAATTGCAGACGCAGCTCACCCAACAAATACTGAATACTGATTCATAGTAGGTTTACATTTGTGCGTCATGCATACAAATTAGTACTTAGAAACGTGTACTATTATAAGTGAGTATATATGTTCTTCTTCTAGCTAATCTGCTCGGCATATCTGAAATGTGTGGAATAGGTGCAAGCGTTTATAACAACGCTATGTGCATAAAGAACAGAATTAAGAGTATGCAACAAACAAGTGAAATTTTGAGAAAAGCACTATATACCCACCCGTCTTTGTCATTCATATTCAATTACTTAAATGATGTTGTATGCAGTGGTCAAACTTTTGCTAGAGATAAAATGCGTGTCAACATAGATAAAGGAATAAGCATTCGCTAACAAGATATATATGTTAGCCATGTGAACTCCGAAATACTATATACATCGTGAGAACACGAGGGCAACCATTCTCGAGGAAGACTTATCATTGTCTTGACGTCTACTGGTCTAACGTCTAATCATATGCTTTTATGTATATTATGCGCTGTAATAGTGTGTATGAACTATGGACAAACCTAATAGTTCCAGCTAATTCCCAGGCTTATTGCATTGGACATAAAAATATCATGAAAAAAACACCATCAAGAAAAGTGCTTTGATATCAAGAAGCAATGTAATAGACGTCGATAAAGAATAAAGGCAATACTTAAGCCTGCGTTTCATAATTACTATAGAATACAATATACAAGAAGTAGTTCACCTGCTCCTCTTGCATTTTAAGTATAAGAAAAACAACGATGGAAAACTGGTTGCATGTTAAGATTAGATTTACTAGATCACTCGGAACGCAGTGTGGGAGTATTGCGAATATTGCGAGAATTCTGGATTGAGTTAGATTCAGGAGAAAAACTAATGTAATTAAGGAGATTGACAAGCAGGATTAAGTCTGGAGTTATTGCATGTCTTTCAGTGCAAACCTGCAGTTAAAAATGTATTTACACACGACGCTAATTTTGTCATTTTCCTAGATTACTACACACGTCATATTTCGGCAGGTAAATGCATGACATGTTTTACTTCACCGAATACTCCTGAGTGGATTGAATGTGAGAGCGAGAGAGCATGATCTTGAAACGCAATAGGGAACAGCAATAATGCTACAAACAGTTAATATAATTACGTTGCATTTCTCACAAGGTTATTGCTATTATTAATCGCATATGGAATCGCAGATGAGTAACACTTCAGCAGGGATTTATATGTATTTACTTTTAACATATTCTTTGAAGCTCGCAATCAGTGGAACTTTACTTCGAACTTAGCATGCATAGTAAGTATTGAAGCTCGCATTAAAAGTATTGAAACAGTCAAGGCGTTCATGGCGCTATATAATTGCAGACGCTAAAAAGAAGTTACATACTTGCATGATTTAATTGATGTTGATTGATGATAATGTTACAGACTCATAATGCAAGGTATAAAAGTAGTGGATTCAATTTTTTGCTACAGTTTCCACATCCAAGAGCTTTTTCTAACGCATTTACTTTACCTTACTTAATTGTATAGCTTACAAAATTTCAGTACGAACCACAATTATATAACATAAACGAGATAATGGGCTGCTACATTTTTCTTGTTGAAATAATTATAGTAGCATTAATGCTCAATCCTACATCAGGAAAAATTGCCTTCAAAAAATTAGGTGAACTTACGAAAAAACCATTAAACTTTCGCAAAGAAGAATTCCCAGAATAAGAAGCTTTGATTTAAGCTAGTACATAATAAAATATGACATTCCTCATTGACAGAAAAATTAAAAGTGGACCCAAAAAGTGTCACCGTGACCGGCTTCAGTTCTGGAGGTGCCCAGGCGATGCAGTTCCATCTAGCCCATTACCTCGAGGTTAATAGGAGCAGGAATATTTTCGGGTGGTATGGAAAATCTTACATTAAAATGACATACCAAAGCATACTTCTAAGTCAATTTTAAAAAGCTAACAACATGGATTTCTATCAACCTCAAAGTACCCTACCTATATGGTTTTGGTAGAAAAAGAGAGGACTTCTTTGTAAAATGATATTGAGCGGTTTAACACAACTGAAGCCATTCAAGCAACTGAAACGTACTCAATAGTTGGAGCCATTGATCCTGTCGAGTATTTGAAGAACAGTAGAGTATACGTTTATCATGGAAATAAGGATTCTACTGTAGAACCTGGTGTGTTTCCGTTACAGATAACCTAATTCACAGCATATTATAGAGCACAAAGTAAAACGTGTTTATTTTAGGAAGCGGTGTGGCTATTGAAGACATTTACAAACATTTTAGCCCAAATATGTTGTGTAACATTAACGTCCTTGAAGGAGAGCACGGAATGGTAAATATTTTTAAAGAAAATTAATTACTCAACTTTCTCTTTAACTTGGTTAAATATTCAATTAGAGTTGAATACCCATATTTTATGAAATATACGATTTTTTTGCTTCATGGACAGCCCACTGACAACTACGGTGGACCCTGTGGCAGGCTTAACCTTGCTAACTACATGGTAAACAACTGTAAATACAATGGCGTTTACGAGATGTACAATCATTTATATGGGGGGAACTTGACACAGCCAATTCAAGGCAGTGTTGGAACAGTCCCTTTAAAAGGAGAATTTTATCAATTCGACCAGATCCGAATTTTATGTTGGGGGTACGCCACATAGCATGGACAAAGTTGGATTCGTTTACATTCCATCAGATTGTGAAAAGAAAACATGTCGGCTCAGTTTCGTTTTTCATGGATGCTTGCAAAATAGGTTAAAAGAGAGAATTAAACACTGACTAATTGAAAGGAAATATGCGAGATTATACTCGTAGTAATTTGCAACTAAGTACTACATAAGTTTTAATTTTGATTGATTAGGCAATATTTTGGGGTCAAATTTCCAAGAACTACTGGGTATTTAGAAGTTGCAGAGCTAAATGACATTATTCAAGTTTACCCTCAGACAGCAAGATCAAGAGGAAATCCCAGAAATCCATCGGGTAAATAAAAAGGAAAATTATTAAGATATTTTAAACTCGTTCTTGTTTAGATTATAGTTCAAAATTTTGTTTTAGGCTGCTGGGATTGGATGGGATTTACTGGAGAAGATTATCGTACATTGCCATACATCAAAATTTTATACTCTTTGGTCTTGCTCTCTCTCTCTAGTTTCCTCTTTAAACTTTGCTATTCCTAATTATGTTCTCTTTTTTATTTGAAACAGCAACACGATTTGGTCTCCAGAATGCCGCTATAAGTAGAATGCTAGACAGAGTTTTGTATGGATTTTGAGCTGAATTGAATTACCAGTAGATGAAAACATATTTATTTCAGTTACATAATATTGAGCATTGTACAATTTTTAAAATCTTATATAATATATCTCAAGTTCATATTAGTCATTGGCTCATTACTATCACAGGTGTTTTACGTCAATCTTGTGTAGAAACATTTTGTTACTGCATCAGACATTAAAATACTATTAAATGGGCAAATTTCGTATTGAGATGCCCAATAGTCTCGTACAAAGTCTGCTGCCTTTTCACCAATCATAATAGCTGGAGCGTTTGTGTTTGCATTAATAATCACAGGCATTATAGAAGCGTCGGCAACTCGAAGTCCACGGACACCATTTACTCTATAAAGATATTTCATTAATTGAAATAGAATTTGGTTAAAGGTATGGATATGTACAAGAAGCATCTTTAGCTGATTTGTCTAACTTTGGGCGATTCACCTACCTGAGTTTTGAGTCAACAACTTTTCCCATGGAGCATGTTGACGTAGGATGATACAAACTAATAGAAAAGTGTCGAATGTAGCATTCCCAATATCCATCCGATTTCCATTTGTGATGGTCACATTGAGAAAATGAAGTCTTATGCAACTTTGCTCCAAGCCCTTGTAACGAGTTAGTTTCTTCTACTAACCTCAACGCCAATTTAATTCCTACAAAATCGATAGTAATTATCGAAATACATCAGATCATGTTGTAGTCTTTTCCGGTCCAAGTAGTATTTTCTCTGGATAATATCTGCAACTGGAATTTATTTACCTTCAACTAAAACTTTTGCATCTCTCGAGTCCTCCAATAATCTTGAGTTAATTATAGGTGGAGAAAATGGATTTTTATCTCGCAATGTAATTTCTCCTCGTCCATGCGGTCGAACAAGAGTGGTAACAATGAAGAATCCATCCTTTCCTAAAATTGGTTCGAGAAACGGCCGGAGCACAGTTTCATTGAAACCTTGAACTCGACTGCAATCTTCTACAGTTGTCGGAGAATTCCCAGCAGCAAACATGTAAAGCTGGAGGTCAGGCCAGTCTACTCCCTTCTTTTTCACAGTAGATGAAGAAATGAAAGCTTGAGCTCCAGCAGCACTTGGGTTAGTAAACACACCTTTGCGAAAATACCAGAACCAAACATTGAGAATCCCTTTTTCTCTTGATTTCAATTTTTTTTAAAACTTGGTAAAAAATGTACCTGTGCCATTTATCCAGTACTTCATCACCTCATTTAAAGTAAAGTCTCGAAGAGGCATTAAAGATATCTGTTTGTCGATTGTCACCGGCATCAAAGCCACTGCAGTATGGTCTTGCAAATTTTGTCCCACATGCTCAGATGCAACTTTGACTTTTATCTTTAGAAACACAAATAAAAGTTTGCAAAAATGGGGGCT
>JAANSM010002507.1:0-14858 GCA_036850725.1 Orchesella villosa
ATGCTAGTATTTTTGGAGCTCATAAAGGGAAACTTGGATGGTCAACGATGAAATCGCCGACCTATTTGTTGTTACAATTACTTCTACAAGTTCTACAGGCTACATTATAATGCATTGTGCTGATATGATGTGGTATTAATGTGCGTAGCACAGTTGTTCGTACATAAGAACAAAGGAAGACGAATTAGTGTCGGGATATCATAGATTTTGGTATTGGGGAACTAAACGTTTCGCCGTAACATTTAAGATGAAATGTCGGGCATTTACTATCTTGGCACAACACGGATGTAGGTTGATTAGTAGGTAGGTTAAGTTGGTTGATTTAGTCTGAAGACCTTTTTAAACATTACCTTTATTTTCATCGATTTCATGAAAGTCTAACTAACTCACTAAAATATAAGATATTTTTATATAAGACAAAATATTTTTAATTTAACTACTATTACTAACACTATTATTAGTAATTACTAATTAGAGTATTCCATGGTACGAATGGCGGTTTGACTTATTCGGCAAATAAGTATAACGAATAATCTTCTGGTCGTTTATTGAAGAAGGTCGTCTTAGTTTGCACAACTATGTTAAATCTCTGGAATGTGTTCCTCGGCAATCTGCATTAACGTCATGTTCATCGGCTCTGGACGTTTGATGACACTTTCTCCTTTCGCTTTTTCAATGTAGTAAGATAACCTGATTGTAAAGATAAATATTATACAAACCGACAAGTCAAAAAATGGCAAATTGTAACAAACCAAAGAGTTACAATCAATTCGCACCCAGTATTTTGATGATGACATCATTTATATATTCGAGATCATTTTCATCTTTCCTTAAGCTGGGTTGAATGCAAAGTTCAAAATCGGGTCCATATCTTAAGAAATACTGAAAGAAGTACACACAAACATATTTTACAATATTCCAGGAAATCAAAAAGGTTTGGTCTTATTATAACCTTATTGTCTGGAATCTCATTAGTCAAAATTTTATTCAAAACGGCTGCAGTAAGAGACGTCCATAACCTTGACGCATTGGCAATGTTGTACCCACCTCCACCAAGCAGAAGTGTTGGAATATTTGAGCACGACAAAATACGTATGTAAACAGCGAACTATGCCACCCTGTGTTAGATTGAATGCTCCCAGCGGATCTCTCGCTAGGCAGTCAGCACCACATTGGACAACAAAAGCTTCTGGCTGAAACACTTTTATAGCGTTGTTAAAAATGCTGAAAAAACATTCGCATTAATTAACAAAGTGTTTTATACCTGTGGTTAAATTTTCACAATTAATATTCAGGAATCAGAAAAGCAACTTACGAATCAAATAAAACGGTGAACTGCTGATCTATAATTGCTGCTTTAAGGGGCACATTTAAGGAACAAAATTTTCCACGCCCATTTCCAACATCTTCCAATCTTCCAGTCCCGGGGAAGTAGCCTGACTCAAAATGATGAAATGATAACGTCATTACTTTATCAGAAAAAGCAAATGCATTTTCAACACCATCCCCATGATGCGCATCCAAATCGATGTATAGTATATACTTGAACTTTTTTTGAAGCTCATGAATCCCAACAACAATGTCATTAACGTAACAGAATCCACTCGCTTCACTCCTAAATAGTTTTTGAAAATTCCATTTTTAAATATTCGATACATACATTGTCCTAAACGCTAATCGCTTCAGCGTTGGTTTATCATTTATTATTTTTTTTGAAACCTTTGAGCATGGTGCCATCCTCCACACCAATTAATCGCGACTTTTGCCCCTTCCACCAATGATTCAGCAGCAGCTATCGTTCCTCCTGCAATCCTTGACGCAAACTCTCCCATGTTTCTGAAGACAGGACAGTCATAGCCTACATAATTAAAACTGTTGTATTTACTTATTATTACCCAACCAACATAGTTTAAGTTTAAATTGAATTTGAATACCATCCAGCCATCTCTAATCTCTTCTGAAGCCTTACCCAACCCATAATCATCCAAACTTTCTTCGGTAAGGCTGGTACTTAAAATCCCGAAATTCTTCATTGAGCTAGTTGATTCATTGCTAAACTGAACTATTTTGACTTCGAAAGGATGCGTCTTCCTCTTCATCATCATCACCACTTCCTCCACAGGTGTCGGCAGCACATTGCAAAAAGTTTATGTAGTCTTCCGAATGAAATTTCAGTAACTCCTCTCTCGTCGCAAGTTTTGAAGGCTTGCACTCCAAATATTGTGTTAACCCGTATGCAGTTATCAACTCATGAGTCATTCTACTCCTTCCAGCTGTGTGAGGAATGTTATCAGTGCATTTGGCCAGGTGATGGTCATAAATGTATACAACATCCTTCATTTTTTTAACACCAATTTTCTCAAAGCTCAAAAAAATGATAATAATAATTAATTAACCGACATTGAAGGAATTAAACAACAAATCGATAAGAATATAGTGAACTATTGAGCTTTTTCCTTTTTTGTCACACAACAAAAACAATACACGATTTTTGTTTTACAACATAACATCAACCATATTGCTACGAAGTGTTTGTAAACACAAGATTATGGAAGGAAAAGATTAGCGGATCTGTCAAAAAGTTTGATTGGTAAGAGGAGTAACGTAGAAAGACAAACAATAACAATCACAACCAAAATGCATGTGAAACAGCTTCATACGCGCCTTAAGAATTTCGCTTCTTCCAGCGAATGAGCAGCTAGCATGAACAAAGACGAAGGTGACGTTCTTTCCTGGAACATGAGATTTAGTCGGAGGAAAGTAAAAAAGCGTCAGTCTCATCAATCATGCTATTGCATTGAAGCAATAATGAGTGTTCGATAAGTCGATAAGTTCCTCAATAAGTTGTGTACTGATGTACTGATGTGATTATGTGATGTTATGTAATTGCATAAAAATTAACGAATGCGCAAGGATGTTGTACTTGTACTGCCTTTTTAATCCAAAGCGATGATCAATTAAGTATAATATTCTTAATAGGCATGCTTTTTGGCTTATGAGGTGGCTTAATTCCCAACTATAATATTCTTTTCGTCGTACTTTCAGGATTAGAGCAATGGGAGTTATGTCTCTGGTGTCTGGTACTTGTGAAGAAAATGACTTTGACCCATTTTTCGTAGGAGTAATATCCGTACTCAATGGCAGGTGCTCTGCTAAGAAATTAAAAACACTGACAAATCTCAATCTCCCATGTCCGTCAGGTAAAATACAGATACCCTACCTACGATGACTTTATAGACTAAACTGCAACGATTTTGTTGCTCTACTATAAAAAGTCAATAAATTCTGCAGTTTGTGGACACGCTTCGTAATTATACTAATTATATACAATTTAGTACGCTGCGCGCTGTTTACCTGTATATTTAGAATATCAAGAGTAAACTAAGGTCTAGATTTAACTTATCTCTGTTATACTATAGAAGTATATAAACGCATCTGTCATGTAAAGCAGTAATGTGTGAAGTGTGTTACAATTACAAGCAAGCTTTGTTGTTCTTTCAAGTTATAGTATTTTTTATTAAATAAACTTTTTAAATAAAAATTGCTGTGCTGTACATTGCACGAAATTTTAAAAATATGAACGATAGCTTAAAAATTTCAATTATATCTCGGTTTAGGAAAATATCCCTCAATGCTCAGGACATTCCAGACAATTCCTGCAACCATCAACAGCAAGTATAACGTGAGGCTGCACCACCAAACGACTTTCTCCCATCTCCTTCTCCTTAGATTCCGGAGAACATTGATTCCTATCAGGAGACCCGCGACGGCTCCACCCAAGTGCGCCATGTAGCCAACCTTAGTTTGCTTATCTAGAATCACTCGATCATATACGGCCACTCCAACATCAGTTCCTGTCAGTATTATAAAAGCAATCAGTCTGAACCAGGCGAATTCCATTTCTTTCCAGTTCTATGGGGCACAAAGAAACGCACAGATATAAATTAAGGTAAGACTACACAAAGGAATTCAGAATTAAAAGAGATAATAAAAGTATTCTCGTTTACAAGAATGACACTAGCCAGATGCGCAGTAATCAGAGCATAGACGCCCCCAGAAGCTCCACAAAGAAACACGTTAGGATCCGTCACTGAAGTTGCCAGCGATCCAGCAACGACACCAGCCAGGTACACAATTGCAATTCTCCACCATCTATGGACCATCTCCAATGGAACTCCTAGCACAAGTTGCATTATTATGTTGAAAATGATATGAGTGAGTCCAGCATGAACCAGCATGTAGCTCACAAATCTCCAAGCTTCATACCGCCGATAAGGGTCATAAATCAAGATTGAATCGAATGGAACTGGACCACTCAGACCAATCAATCCCTTGTCTTGTACGAGTGGCACTGTGTAATATAGAAACACCCCAAGTTCCACAAAACTAATTAAAATCATGAAAAGGGGTGGTGGACAACATGAGTATTCTGCTAAGTAGCGTCGTTCATTCCGGGGAACAACTGTGTACGCTGCTGCTCTCAAAGCACTTCGGACAATGGGTCGATCACTGGCCATATAATCGTATCCAACGACCATGTCAAGAAACTCGTCATAATTGATCATGCCATTTTGGTCCTTGTCAGCTAAGCGGAGCATTGTGTCAATGGCATCTTCAGGAATGTAAGTTCGGAGTTCGGGCATCGAACAAATAACGCCGCATGTCTGATAGTTTGACTTCACCATTTCGGTTCGGTTTGAAACGCTCGAAGACATGATACCAATCCTGCAAATAAAGTAAATACTAATGTCATGTCGTACCATCTACTATATACACACATGTATCCGTAAAATGTACTATTTTCTTGTTCAAAAAGGGAAGTTTTATGCTTTTATGCATGACAGGAAGCTGTTTTTACCCTATGAAGATCCTGCAGACGAATGTCCTGTTGCTTCTTAGTTCCTCTTCGTGAAGTCTCGTAATCGCTTTTGTAACTCATGTCTTTTGCAAGATTTTATTTAATTTCTACACAAAATCTCAAATTTCTCACAAATTAATCTCACCTAAATGTGCACATTTCCAGATTCTAGCAAAGAATTTGACAAAATTTTCTGACTAACGATACTTTACCATTTCCTTGCGACAATTCTATATAAGGAAATTGCACACGCACAATTTTAAAATATGACTCACAGGGAGTTCGATGAGGTGTTCACTGAAGTTGAGGACAGCAATTAGGTATGCATAATGTTTTTGTTATTGTTACAGTGTGTTCGTTTTCAGTGTCCTTCTTTCATGAATGCCAATATACTGTGGCGAAATGGGTGGATTGTGGATTCTCTACATATGCAAATTGAATAGGTGTATATACCTAACTGTCCAATGTACTGTTGTGATCAAGACTGAAAACTAAAACTAGTTTAAAACACTATAGGCTGCAAATAATATGGCAATCACGTCACTCCGACATCGTCATTCCATTTCATTCTGCCACAACAATAATAACAGAAAACGTATGGATGTAGGGTATAGGTAACGAATGAAATCATGCAAAGGAAAAAACATTCTAACCAACAAAAAAGAAGACATGCGATGCGAAAAGCATTTCCTGTAGTGTGCAAGCAATTGCTTACATGCATTAATATTAAGATAGGTATTTGGGTTTTACTGGGCTTATAGAGTCAGCAAATAAGCTTTTTTAACCCTTCGTTTTTGTAAAGGTTTGCCTGCAAATCCTACGATTACAATCCTTTAATACCTTTACAAACTCTCATTGCATGAAATGGCTATGCATGTATCGATGTGTATTGTAAGAGGCCCACATTCATTATAATGTTGTGTGTCTACATAAAATGATTCTGAAGAAGATACATGCATAAATGAAATGAACAACGAACACTTTTGTGCCTGTCTGTATGTGCAAAGTAGTTTTCATTTCACATACAAAACGTTGCAAAGCGAAAGGGTCTTTTTTCTACTACATCATACCCAATGAAAAGTAGGGTTACACTTTACATCTCATCGTCTGACATTCAATTTCAATCCTATAGATTAGATAGAGCTGCTCTTGTAGCTATAGTCAGCATTTTAAGTACACAACTTGTGGATGGACAGGTACATTTTATTACAATGAAGAGTAATGATAAAAGTAGAAGATCCCAGCAAGACTGCGATATCTTTTTGCTTTTACCCAAACCTTTTATCATGATTGCATTTTTATATGTTACTTTTTCACACACTAGCTAGCTGCTAGCTCTCGTATATATGATTTAAGCCAAGCAAAAGGTTCTTTCGTAAAGGTCTTCTCTTCTTCCATCTTCATCTGCCTTGCCTTGCCTTGCAAGCAACTACATTATATTTGCAGAACGTATGATAGAACGTATGTAGAAACAAGCTAAAGAAGATCCTAATGCTAGTGCATACACCGACCTGACCGACCATAGACTTTTATGTAAAAGTATAAGTATGCATGTACCAAACTGTAAAATGCGAGACAAAGAACAAGTAGTAAGCAAGAAATACTGTTAAAAACCATAGGACTACGACACTGTTGCGTTGTTCTTGTCCCCCATTGTTAACAGTTAAAAGCGAAGTGAATGTAAAATGTAACATGATTCCTGATTCCAAACACTTACGGTTGGGACATAAAGAGATTAACAAAGTAACAATGAGAATGAGAGTGCTGCCTATGAGTCGCTATGATTAATCTTATGATCATTATTGGTAGCATGAACATGACTATAATGTCACTCATTAACCTATCTTCGGCATGCAAGATACGTATTTTATTAGATGCATACTTATATTGAAAGTGTTTTATGATTGACATTGAACAATCGTGTAGACTTAATCGTAATCTGATGAAAATCGTTAAGTATATTCTTATGTCTCATTGTTTAGTAGATTCTCAAACTTATCGTTAGTTGTTGTTGTTACTTTGCTGCATTGCAGGTGCAAGAAAATGCACTAACACTAAGACAAGACTTCAATATCACGAGCACGGACAATATTTTCAATAATATTAAATTGTGGTTTGATGTAACGCTTATACATGCAACATGCGAAAGGTACACCGGCACCATTACTCAACTGTTAGGAAATGCAGTTCTCATCGATTGTAACGCTCTTACAAATTCCATACGTCACAAACAGTAGATATGAGACTTTAGTCTATTACTGATGTCAAAACAGTACAAGCTGTAATCTTTACTCGATTCTTATTACATTGCTGTTACTTCATGTATGCACTTAAAATTAAGCGTATCCATAAAATCAATGCGATAATACTAAGTTTCGCTTTTGCAGATTTCAACCATGTAACTAACTAAAAGTCAGATAATGTGGTGCGTGTCAATCTTATAAATAAAAACAAATATTTAATTTTTTAATTGAGTTTATTTATTAGAATTTAGAATTTAAATCTTATTAACTTTGCTGCCCTTCACTCACGAACACCGATTGAGTTTTTATCTTGCGTATAGTCGTTACTAATATGTGATATTTTTGTCAGGTATACGTCAAACTCCTATATCACTTAAAACTAACCTCTACTGTTAGGACACTTTTGGCTTCTCTGGAATTTCAAACTTCATACAAACGTTATTCAGCGATTTTTATTCACACGTTTACACACACTCGAAATACATGCACACTGGTACAACCAGCAAGAATCTTTAATCAGGAACAAGGCAAGTATCAGTTTAGTAACAGCATCAATCCTCATCGCCAGAGACAAGGTGTAAAGCGGACGATCGTGACGAATGCTGTTTGTTGCTGATACATGACTTTAAAACTTGGTTGAACACTTGTTAAAAAAATCCATTCATACATTAATTTCTTCTATTATCCCGAACATAATTTACAAGATTAACTACGCAAGAGAAGACAACGACTTACAAAAACAATACGAGATATTGCATAGCTTAAAAAGCGGAATTCACACTACTGAATGGCATTTTGAAAGTATACTGATACATCTGAACGAACGAACAACAATATAGTCTAACGTAAGTAAGACAAGTAGCAAGAATGTTATTTAATATCCCCCTTCCGTTCATATCAGTCCATAACTAACGACAATAAGTAGAGCTCTCTCTCGAAAGTTGTAATTAAATTATTTTCACGGGACACTATTCTATATTTTCACTACCAAACAGCAAGATGATAGGTCAACAATCCCATTAGAACAGGTTGAACTCCAGCAAGCGCCAGTAGGAAGTACAAACGCCTTTTATTTCCAGTCATGACGTGCTCATGTGTCGTCACGCTGTAGATCTGCTTCTTCAAAGTCTGCACCAAGAAAAATGAGAGTGACAAGCTAAAATAGAGAAGGACTGCGTAATATCCCGTCTTCTTGAGAAACAAGGACGCAATCAAAATGGACAACATTCTGCAAAACAATTTTATAATTTAAGTACTCCATAAACAACATTAACCCCATCCGCAAAAACTGATCATATCCTATTCGTAAACCACAATATTACGTGTAGTTTTGAAAAGCTTACCCAACAAACTTGTATCCACAGAAGGTAAGAAGGTCAAAGACTTTAAGATCCGTTTGGATGACATACGTGAATCCAGTAAAAATCATTAACTCTAACAATAGCCAACCTAGTGCTGAACTAGCTTGCATTCCTAGAAATTCAGGCGAAAATCTGAAAGAACAAACCCTCATATTAAGGTTTTCAACGTTAATTAACTCCAACATAGCATAATTATCTCTAACATGCTTACTTTTGTTGCATTCCTAAACTAACGCCAGCAACGAGAATGTAAGTGATGAAAGCCATCAGTGGTATGTACAGATCTGGAGCGTTTACTTCATAACGCGGTTGCACAGCATCGTCTTCATTTTTATCGTAATGTATCGACCAATCCTGTTGTCAATGTTGTCAATAAGTTAAATATTAAGGAATTACACACATAAATTACACATAAACAAATGACAAAGATACAAATCATAAAATCAACACCACCACCTCCTTCTTCCACCTCACCCTCACCTTATGAGTAAACGGAAAGAAAAGCAGTCCCATCTTCTTCATAACATAAGCAGTGTCCACCGCAAAGTAATATTTAAGTTTTGAAACTGTCACAAACTTTTGAATCTTTTCATCCACTATCTCCTTCCCTTGACCCACAAGCGTTTCCCCATATTGCTTCGCAAACGTGCTAATCATCGGATTGAAATTATTCATCCCAGGAGGCATCATTCCCGGATTAAAAAATCCACTATCCCCTTGACCCGCATACGCTCCTTGCGGCTGAGCATTTTGCCTTCCTCCTCCTCCTCCAGGAGGATACTGCTGTTGTGGGGGTGGCTGATTATACTGATCATAACCTTGTCCTCCATTCCCATACCCTCCATAATAGTACTCATTATATCCCTGACCCTGACCCCCATTGTATCCATATCCTTGATCGTCTGAGTACATATTTTCCACTCGATTTTAAGGTAACTTCGTATCACAAATGAAAACAATTTAGCGAAAAACTAAAAATGTCTCTCCTCCAAAATATTCGCAAGTCACAAGTTTCCAGTTCCCCTCAGCTGATCAATCACAACAGCACAGATGACAAAATTACACAACCAAACTCAAACAAAACTCGATTGGATTTTCAAAGTTCTAAACGATGAATGAAGCCCTCGAACAGTTTTTTGTATGAATACCACTCATCTACTATTAAATACGTAAGTTCAATGTTAGAATATGAATTAAATAAATAAATTACAATTAAAAGAAAAGCTGGACAGATTTGGAGTGTTGATTCTTTTAAGTTCAAGAGGCTTATGAATGAGTAATGACAGTTTAGATAAGGACTGGTTATAATCAGGCGGTGTTCCAACGTGGATCTTTCACGTGAAACACATGATTGAGCCCCGCCTCCGCACCGCCACTTTTGACTTTACTGAAAGTACCTCTTAAGGTACATTGACGATATACATAAGTTTTATGTACCCAAAACACTTTCATCTGCATCTGCTTCAGGATCTGCATCTTGCAGATACATAAAAACGATACACACTCATGTGTAGGGATCGAACATCTGCAAATCTGCAACCCATGTAATTACAGTGTTCCTCTTTCCTCTTCTTCTTCTCATGAGAAATCATACGATGTTTGCGTAGCTCTCTACTCTTTTTCTAATTAAGATTCCTTTTTTTAGCTCCTCCTCATCAGTGAATTGCGGCTGGCTCTTTAGGTAGATTTTAGGTATAAAAATATCTTATCCTTCTTCAATTCTTTGCATGTTTTAGTCTATAAAGGTGGAGTATTAAGGTGCGTTTGAATCCGAGCAAGTTCCATTATCATATCATCAGGGGAGAGTTAGTTTTGCATGCATTTTTCGCATTCGTATTAGTTACGAAGCTAAAAGCACGTCGACATCCGTCCGTAAGTTCCGTACATCCTCTATTCATATACTACTAGTTCTGTGCATGTTGTGTGTTCTCCATGTGAAGGAATGAATGAGAAGAGTTGAGTTTTTAGTTCCTGTGCAGTGCACATTTCTTCTGCCCCAGCCACCAGCCGCACTCATCCATCATCACATCACATCAATTCAGATTTACTCAGCGTTCAACGTTGTGGAACGTACCAATTAAGTTGGTCAACCGACCTCAATCATCATCTTTACATCATCGTTCGCTCAGATTTTCTCTTTTTGAAAAGAAAAATATGACGCAAAACCTCAGATAATTTGTGTCAGATTGAGCGACATACAGGTGTGCCACTTTTCCTTTCAGTTGACGCATTGCCTTGAGTTTGCAGTTGGGGGTGACTGACTGAGGAGATACATGATACGAGATCTCATAGCTAATTGATAAATAGAAAAGACAGGTCTATGTAGTTTGATAACAATATTATCCATCTTGATTGCATTGCCAATTGTGAGTTATGTTATAAATACTTGTCTGGTGACTTGTGTTTTTTTCAGGCTAAAATTGATTTCCGAAGCGTTTCAAAGTTGAAGGTTAGCAGTTAGCATGTATCTATACAGTTACCTAATGGTTTACATTGATGAGCTGGATGATGCATTATGTTGTGCGCCTTTGTTTTTAAGGTTGCATCAAGCGTAGCTGCATTAAAAGTATATTTATTGTCTTGCTGATTCAAGGTTCTTCTTTGGTTTTACTTGAATGAGCAAGCAAGAAAATCAGTGTATGTATGTTATATATGCACTTACTGTAGTGAGCGCGTGTACGAAGAGAACGTACACACTACACACCGCATTCAATACATTACATTCTTCGATAAAAGCTCCTGTGATTATCAGCAATGTGCTTCTTTAAAGTTGAAGTGTTATATAAGCTCACACGTAAAGCGATAAGGGTTTTTGAGTTTGCTTTAGCCTGAAAAGCATGCCTGCATGCCACGCGAGCATTACATATTGGCATATTGCTATTGATTTAATGTGACTGACTGCGGTTGTTGGGACCTACAGTCGTTCCTCGAACAAATTACGTGAACTAGGTTTTCTGGATAAGATTGAAAGTAAAAGGATTCCATATGTTGTATGTGTTACGTCTTAGTCTTAGGTTACCTTCATTTCAGCAGCTGACTAGTTCATAGTTTGACTTTGTCTAGAGCGATTTTAGCATACTTCAATAATATAATTGTGTTCGTTAACTTTCAAGGAATATCAAGAGTAGGGGAGGTTGGACAAGTATACACTTCAAAATATAAAATCAAAGGAGATTATAAATATGACGAATACTGAAACTGCTCAAAATGGAGGAGCATCGGCTCTGCCTGGAATGGATGAACAGCTGGAGAATATGCGCGTTAGTGGGGACGGAGCTCCTTCAGAGGAAGATGAAGACATTGTAAATCCCTGGACTGTTTGTGGGAAGTCAGATGCAGGAATTGATTACGACAAGCTTATTAGTGAGTATGAGAAGTGTATGGTGTTGTTGAAAATGATTACTATGATTATCGAAAATTAAAAAAAAGTATTGCATCTTCTTGTTCACAGAGCGGTTTGGATGCGAAAAGATTACACCGGAACTTGTAGAGCGTTTGGAAAGGATAACAGGAAAACCAGCGCATCCATTGCTTAAACGTGGGATATTTTTTAGTCATCGGGATCTGAAATTTATTTTAGATAGGAAAGAAGCTGGCAAACCTTTTTATTTGTATACTGGTCGGGGACCGTCGTCACATGCTATGCATTTAGGTCACTTGGTTCCTTTTATGTTTACCAAGTAAGTTTAAACGTTCATTCTAACGAAAGTCAATCTCCATCGAAGTATCGAATGCCATATAGTGATAGATAATATGGTTCGTTAACAACGATTTAAAAAAATTGTTTGTCTTACTTGTAGGTGGTTACAAGAAGCATTTGATGTACCACTTGTAATTCAGCTCACTGATGATGAAAAGTTCCTTTGGAAAAATCTTACTGTGGAAGAAGCGCAAAAGGTACACATAAACTAATCATGATTTATATCGTCATTCTGTTAGCACATACATTAAACCAGTCAGTTTTACTAAGTTATTCCTTTTGTTGCTTCATTTAGTGTGCCGTTGAAAATGCGAAGGATATCATCGCTTGTGGGTTTGATAAGGAAGAGACGTTTATATTTGCAGACTTCAGCTACATTGGGTAAGCCTCATTTTAATTTAGAAGCCAGTTTTAGAATCAACAATAAGCATCATTTTAATTTCTGCTGCTGTAGGCAGTGCCCAGCCTTCTACCAGAATATAGCTTTAATATCCAGGAGTATCACGTTTAATCAGGCAAAGGGATGCTTTGGCTTTGGAGATAGCGGTAAGATGCTTTTTGATTGAGGAATATTTACAATTTTATGCCTTTTGCAAATCATTTTTGAGTGACAAGGGGTTTAGTACAGTAATGTTATATTAAAATTACCTTTTGGTGTTTGACTTTCGACAGATTGTATTGGAAAGATTCACTTTCCATCAATCGAAGCAGCGCCTTGTTTTGCGACCAGTTTTCCTCATATATTTAAGAAACGTAAAGATATTCCTTGCCTTATACCATGCGCTATCGATCAGGTATGAATGAACATTTTTAATGCTATCCACAATTCTTGTTTTTTCAAACTTCAAGTCAATTTATAAAATTACTTTCTTAAAAACAGGATCCTTATTTTCGAATGACGCGAGATGTCTCTCCAAAACTCGGTTTCCATAAACCAGCCCTAATGCACTCTTCATTTTTCCCGGCATTGCAAGGTGCAAAAACGAAAATGTCAGCATCTGATGAAAATTCTGCTATTTTTCTGACTGATACAGCAAATCAGATTAAGAAAAAGGTAAGCTAATTTTTAATCGAAATAGATGTAGACGATTAGATTGATTAGTTTCAGGTTGGTTTTATAACGTCTAATTCATTGTAGATTAACAAATACGCGTTTTCGGGAGGACAAACCACAGTCGAAGAACACAGAGCGCTAGGTGGCAACTGTGATGTTGATATATCGTACCAGTATTTACGTTTCTTTTACGAAGACGATGAAAAACTCGCCCAGATCAAGGAGGTAAGATAAGAAGATATTAATTTGTCTTCCATTTTAGTCAGCAATCTCAGCCTACAGTTTTTATAAAAAATATTTTAAATGAATTATTTTGTAGGATTATACCTCTGGTAAATTGCTCACGGGCGAGCTTAAAGCTATTCTGATCGCGGAACTCCAAAAGTTAGTTGCAGAAATACAACTGCGTCGAGCTACAGTAACGGATGGCGTAGTGGAAGAGTTCATGACACCACGTGCTTTAAAATATAATTTTTAACAATTTACAATTACCTCAATAGTTATTCGTAATTACTATAAACTTGAGCAAACCCTGTTTTGTCCACTTTGGGTTCCTCTGTCACCACAAAAATTTAACTTATAGAATATTTGTTCGGCTTCGGACTGGATTCGTATAATTTTTGGGGAAAAGAATTGTGTGACTGCGAGTTAAGCAGTATTGTTATCCTTGTCATAATGTTAATTATCACATACTCCTAGCCATTAATTAAATATTCGTTTGTTAAGTAAGTGATGTTCGATAGGGTTTACGTAAGTATCACTTGTGATGGGTACAGCGTGTAGAGGTTTTCGACCCTTCAATTAAAGGTTAGGTTCAAAGCATAATGGTTTTCTGGTGATGATGCATATTGAGTTACCACTTTTTTGCATTTTGAAGCCTGTTTTTTAACTGCACTGCATAATACTAGTGCTCCAAAGTGATATTCTTTGAAATAATCAATTAAAGCAATCGCTTGATTCGCAAATTTTTATATGGATAATGTACACAAAAAATTTCTTCACTTGAAATTCATTATTTGGCCATTAAAATTTAAACTATCTAACACGGTCAAACCATTTCTTACACTAACTGTTTTATTGTACTTTTTACATCATACAAATACTTCGAAATCTTATCTGAATATTCCAGGCTGACAGAATCTGCGTTAAAATCATGGAATTCCATTAATGCTCCAAGAGGATCGTGAACGCTTTGACCACAAACCACCACAAAAGGAATACCTAGTTTCTTGCTATCTTTCACTCGTTTCCCAATTGTCATATTGATTCTATCGTCATAAATCACATCGGTCGGAAGTATTTTTTTCAAAGCCTCATAAATTTGTACTGCAAGTTGAGTACCCAAAGGATCCTCTTTGCTCCCTTGTTTTGGAGGAATAATAGAGACTAGATAAGGAGCTATTCTGAGTGGCCATCTAATTTCATGACGTGTAATTAAACGGGAATTAAGTAGCAAAATAACTTTTTATTTGAGCCAAGCTTTCGTAATGTTCTCATTACTTCATCAGGGCGAAATATCAGCAGTAACCAAAATGAGAAGAACAAGAACTTTTGATTTTGTTGTAATTTGAATTAATTGAAATTTTTATCTATTTTCTAAGGATATTGGGTATCTATGGCGGTTTGAATTCATCTGAGAGAA
>JAANSM010002508.1:0-14856 GCA_036850725.1 Orchesella villosa
CATAATGTTAAAAATATGCTAGCATGGAAACATGGTCCTCAGACTTTTGCATCAGAAATCACAGAATTGTATAATGTATCGTAAATGGAGTTTATAGTTCTATCTCTATATTTCTATGGTCCCTGCTTACTTCAACTTGACACTCATGACTGACGGTTGACAGGCAATTGGCATCAATGCATATAAATGTCAAATGTCATATAAATGATGAAAGCCTTATTTGCTTTCTAATCACAAGTTCAAGATTAGTTGTTAGTTGTTGGACGGTCAACGGTTGACGGTTGACGGTACGATTCGGAAATGAATCGAGTCGTAGACAATACATATGTCAAAATAAAAAGAATTACGTATGTGGAGTGGCATGACACATTAACCAATTCACAGACATTTTCACTGGTTTCAGTACAACTTGGGAACATGTTCGAAACCCTGCGGAATATTAAAATGGCGTGGGTTAACTATCATGCTGGATTGTTCACTTGACATATCAACGGTATTGAATTATTTGCCACTTCCACTGGCAGGTAATTCTAAGTTTACATCTGCACCCCATTTTCAGAATTACAAGAGTTCGGCGGAAGGGGTAAGTTAATTTTAAAAGTATAGATTATGAAATCGCATTTTTGGATACTAAAATAACTGGGTTTTTTACCTGGTCACTGGTTGCAGGAATTGTGCGAACTGAACAACGTGATTTTGGTAGATTCTACTCCATTGTTTGGTGTTCCTTATGAATCCTCCATTGACATATCTGAGATTGATGTTATTCTTGTGTCCAACTCATCATCCATTTTGGCACTTCCATTCTTCACCGAAAATCCGGACTTTCATGGAACAGTTTATGCTACAGAGCCAACTGTAAATGTTGGTCGGTTTTTTATGGAAGAGTTGGTGGAATTTGTGCAAGCAGTTCCAAAACCTAAAGCTGCAAAGTCTGCTGGTAAATGGGAAAACGTGTTTAAGCAGTTGGACCCTTCACTTAATTTTCCATGTAAGATTGGGGATTCTTGTTTCAACCGTAACTTGAAGGAAATCTACAGCAAGAAGGCGATTAGTGATGCTCTTCTGAGGGTCAGGATCGTAGGATTTAATGAGAATACAGTAAGCTTTATGGCTATTATTACTATAAATTACTTTTAATGTGTAATGTATTGACTCGTGAAAAAAGTTTTATAAAAAATTCTTTATTTTTAGGATATCTTTGGAAAGGTTGAGGCTACAGCTGTGAGTTCTGGATTTTCACTTGGAAGCTGTAACTGGATTCTAAAGTCTGAGAGTCAGAAAGTTGTTTATGTTACTTCATCTTCAACTTTAACAACTCATCCAAGGTATGAAAACAGGCTGCAGCTAACTAATTTAATACGATAAAATGTTTTTCAAGGAATTAACGCTTTTAATTGTTGTTTGGTTATAGCCCAATGGAGCAATCATCACTAAAGGATGCCAACATTTTCATTTTAACTGGATTAACTCGAGCCGCACTCCATAATCCGGACGCGATGATGGGAGAAATTTGCATGGCAGTTGTGCATACACTAAGAAACGGTGGAAATGTGTTATTTCCTTGCTATCCGAGTGGAATCATTTATGATTTATTTGAATGTTTAACCAACCACTTGGAAGCTCATGGTTATGGGACGTATCCATTTTACTTTATATCGCCGCATGCTGAAACCTCCTTAGCCTATTCCAACATCCTTGCAGAATGGTAAGATCGATGCGAAAATATGCAAGTAGTACAACTTTTGTATTTGAAGAGTTGTCGAAGAATTATTTATATTTCAGGCTCTCCAATAATAAGCAAAGGAAAGTGTATCTGCCAGAAGATCCTTTTCCGCACGCGCAGTTGGTTAAAGATGGTCGTCTCCGACATTGTAAAGCACTTAATGGCATTCCAGAACTCCGTCAACCATGCGTATTATTTGGTGGCCATCCCAGCCTTAGGTTTGGAGACATAACGCATCTTTTAGAAACTTGGGGATCAAATGCTAACAATTCTATCATATTTACCGGTATTGAAATTTAATGTGATGTTGTTTTGTGTTAATACCAATGTAACGAGTGAAGCAAAATGGAAGGCTAACGCATTCTCCCATTTGTATTTTAGAAGCAGAATTTCCATACCTTGAGTGTTTAGCTCCGTTTCAACCCTTGGCTATGAAAGCCTTCTACTGCCCTATTGATACCTCCCTCAACTTTCATCAAGCCAACAAGCTTATCAAAGACCTCAAACCCGACATGTTGATAACCCATGAAGAATATCTTGCATCTCCGAGGGCATTTCCTCATAGGGTGGATTTAGTTTTGGATTATCCAGCCGTTCAAAAGTTGTCAACTGGCTCTGTCATTAACTTGAAACTAAAGAGATCAGTGGCGACGGCCGTTATGGACCCAATCTTAGCTAGTGAAGTGGAGCCAGTTGTTAGGGATGAGAGTGGAACGATTGCGTCAACTATTACAGCCACATTAGACACTACCAACAATAAATACAAACTTGTGAAGGTAAGGCAAGGCGCTGTACTTTTTAGGGATCTATTTCAAAAGTATTTGCATATTTCTAATACTCTAATACACTATGCCATTCATATTTTTTATAGCCGTCTATGGACTTATGTGATCCTTGGAAATGCCCTCCATCCAAGTATGCGTGGGGATCACTGGATTCTTCGATTGTTATGCAAAAGTTACTTCAAGAAGGATTTACTCAAGCAAAAATTCAGCACAATGCCACTGGCTTCATAATTACTATCGTAAGATACATTTAAAGATGTTGATTTCATGCAAACTTAGTTACTATTTGTGTGACGTTTGCCATTTTAATGGACGACGCGATGTTGTTTTGTAGCCCAGTGATAACGCAACTGTAACAGTGGAGCCAAACTCTACCCATATTGTGTGCACTGGAGGTGATGGTGCTGCAAGGCTCAAGCTCAGACGAATATTGATCTCTTGCCTAACTGAATTTTAATATTTTCAATTTGGTTTTGTTATGTTAAAACTTTATATTTCAGCATGTTATTTCATGTTGTTTCTTGTGTATGTGCGTAAGCTTGAATAAAAAGTATGTCTTCAATTACTTCGAGTATTCTTGATTTATTCACTGGATTATTTGCAGTGCAGGCAGACAATATCTATGGACGTACATGTGTGATATACCTATTTATCTAATAGTAAGAGAGTCATACATCGACAATTGTGACACTTAAGACAACTGGCTGTTCAATTTGTTTCATAAAAATAAACACTAAAAATTGTCATGTCATATGTTGGTTTAGGTCTTCTAACAGGCCACAAAGATGTCGATGGTACCCTGTAAGTTTTATGCCTCCGGGAATTGCAGATATGGGAATAATTGTCGGTTCTACCATGAGCCGAGGAACAATCAACAAACAGGTCAGTTCCTGACAGCATCTTTCTACATCCTAATCTTACCATAGTGCTTCATTTTCACGTTTCTGAGACTTCAATGTGTTTTCTGTGGTTTTCAGCTTTTTTCGGAAACCGAACATTGGCACCAGCTACCTTCCAACCACAAGGAGTTGCGCCAAATCAAAGTGTCTTAAACTTGTCTTCGAAAACAAACTCGAACTTGGATATCATCATGTAAGATTAAATGTGTTCAATGCCAATGCGGTTTAGAAAAGTAATTATTTCATTATAGAAACGTTTCTCGATTGTAGTGAACAAGTAAAGAAAGACATGCAGGAATGGCAGGCGTGTAAAATTTGGCCGTACTCATGCTATGGACCCGTTGGTAATAAGGGTTCTGTACCTGGTTTCGAAGACTTGTCTCCTGAAGAATTTCGACTTGCATATATGCAGTCTGGAAATAATGTACCCCCAGAAGTGATACAGCGCTTTCAGCAAATTAACCAATTGCGGGTTAACTATCAGCAGTCTACTCTTGAAAACCGGACCCTAATAGTATGAATGTTAACTCGATTGCTTTTTAAAGAAAAACCTTTAACACAGCAGGTTTTAATGATGAGTATTATATAGAGACAAGATTACTGAATGAAATTTTTGATTTAGGAACGTATTGTGAAAGCCGACTCTGCATTGTCCGCTGCCCAAACAGTGTTTGGAGGAACTCAAACATCTCAGACGCAGGCAGCTGGCATCTTTGGTGGATCAGCGAATCAACAATCTACTGGTCTTTTTGGAAATAGTAGTACCTTTGGACAGCCGCAGCAACCACCATCCAGCAGTATTTTCGGAGGTTCTTTCGGAGGAAACGCCGCTGTACAACCATCCAGTGGTGGTTTATTTCAGACCCCAGCAGCAGCCCCTGCTGCTGGATTGTTTGTAGCGCAAAATCAATCGCAACCCGCATTTGGAGTCGTTGCACCGCAACAATCTAGCGTTTTCCAGCAACCTCAGCAGCAGCAAACTGGGTTGTTTCAGCAACAGCCAGCAGTCCCCCAACAAACGACCACACCATTTTTACAACAGCAACCTTCTCTCGTGGGTAACCAGCCTATTGTTGGTAACATTTTTCAACAGCAACCTGCCATCGTGGCACCAGGTGTCCAAGGAAGCTTTTTCCAACAACCTCAAACTCAGGTTCCGCAGCAACAACCTGCTCCCGGCTTATTTCAGCAGCCGCAACAACCCCAACAAACACAACCTGGATCTTTCAATCCTAATCAGCAATCGACATTTCCAGCTCCGACCAGCAACATTTTTGGTGGAGCTTCTCAGCAAGCTCCTACAACCGCTCCAGGGGCAAATATTTTTGGAGGATCGCCAGCTGCCTTTCCTCAGAGTCAAGGTGGTATTCAGCAGCAACCAAATCCGACATCTTTGGCTACTCAAAAGTTTGTTTATAGTGATGAGTCGGAACTTACACCAGAAGAATTGGAAGCATTTAAATCCCAAGAATTTTCAATCGACTCGCTCCCGTTAAAGCCTCCTCCTCAGTCGTTGTGCATTTAACTCGTACTTTTTATTCGAAATTCTTTATTTCACTGCAATCTACATAGGTTATTCTTAGTTCGGGTGTTTCAGTTGTGTTAATTTTACAGTTTTCTGTTTTAATTTTTTTCTTCAAATCTTTCCCAATTGTTATTTTTAGATCAGACTGTGTGTATTGTCCACTAATTATTGCTTGCACAAATGATCATTTTAATGAAAAGTTCATGGAAATATTTTTTATACATTGACGTGATGAAGAACTACGTATTTAGAATTCCGATTCTATTCATCTGAATAACTGCTGATTCACCCTTTCCTGAGAAAAACGAATTTTCATGATGCTATAAATTCATTCATACGTGTTATATCATTGCATGCTACTTGGTCCTACACTTTCCCAAATAAAGTTGTATATTATCGTTCGTATGATTAGTTCTTGGTATGATTGCTGTTACGTGGATGCTTTGGTGTTTGGGGTTTTTTGTTGCCCCTGTTTTACCACTCTTCTTGCTGTTTTCATCGCCATATCGTTACTTGTCTTGTTAAGGTGCAAAGTATAGCATGTTTATCATATCATGATCCTATATTAGGTTGGCATTATTGGCAATGGGCTCTCAGATCTCGTGGCACTTTGTCAATAGACAAAAACCGCAAAAGACTGCGTGAGATCTCTCAACTGAAGTCATTGTGCATCTCCTTACAAACAAGACATCAATGATGCTCATTTTGCACGGACATTCCTATTTCTTTTGGTATGGTCAACTCAATCCTATCATCAATGTTTTTTTACGAAGAACACCTTGTCAAAGTCAAACCGTACCATCACAACCCAATGCGTAGCTTCACCGTGTTGTTTTTCAGACAATTATTCCTCCTCTAAATCTCTTTTTTTACTGTATTTCACATTTAAAATACATTTATTCGAGCTACTCAGTCGGTTCATTTAATTTTTTTTGCATAGAATCATCATAGCAAAGTGATGAGGTGAGGATGACGCTATCCTCTCCATAGTACAAACATCCTAAAGAAATTATCCAGAATGACCGTGATGTCTTTTCCGAAATGGATTTTACGTGATATGCGGCTTTATGCCTGTCTTGGCATTGTTTCTTCTCAAGATATTCATGTTTAGTTGGAGATGGATGGAACCAGGCTCCAAACTTTTGTATAAAAAGCTTATGAAAATTGTCTTAGTCATCACAGTCATCTTCCAAGACTCCAGCGTCTAGTAGCAATCACATTTCTCTAATTTATTCATATAACTTACGAGTTTCAAGTTTTTATTGAAATATTACAAAATGAAGACCGCTGTTGCAGTTTCGGTATGTTTGGCTGGCTTGTTTGCCGTTAGTATGGCCCAATACGGTGCTCTTCGACCATCCCTTGGAGGAAGTGGTAACTACAACCCCTACGGTGGAGCAGGTGGTAGTCAAGGAGGCTTAGGTGGAGGTCAAGGAGGATTCGGTGGTGGCCAAGGAGGATACAATCAAGGAGGCTTTGGAGGTGGTCAACAAGGATACAATCAAGGAGGCTTCGGAGGTGGTCAACAAGGATACAATCAGGGAGGCCTCGGTGGAGGAAACTATGGTGGTGGACGTCAACCTGGTTTTGGAGGTGGTGGTTATGGAACAGGAGTTGGGGGAGGTTTGACAAATGACTACCAAGGTGGCGGTGGAACTGGTGGTGGTAACTTCGGATACGGACGTAAGTGCACAAATAATAATGAACTTATAGAAAGTAATGTGGATGAATACGTTAAAATCATGTGTAAAGTAACAAGGACGTACTATCTCATTCTTTTAGGTTAAACCGGAAGCCGTATTGTCAACGATTTCACGCATCTCACCTCGCTGACAACCGGAGCTGATTAGCTTAACCAATTCCTCATTCTTCTCTATTCTGATTTTTCTTTTAATTTAATGCACACTACCTTCTTTTTTCAATAAAACACCTCTTCATGACTCGCACGATTGGTTTATTGTCTATGACGGGTTATTCAAGTACACATATTTCTACTATTGCAACCACAGACTTTCAACAACTATTCTCTATTTTTACGTCTATGATTGCAACCATATAACATGCAATGCACTGTGAATCCATCATCCCTCCATGCTAAAATATAACATTTCATTACTTGCATTAACCAAATTCATAGCATATACAGTTATATTATATATGTTTGTAGTCCATGCAAAATCGCAGTCAATGATTTTGTAATTGCAAAAAAATAATATTTGGCAACTGAACTAGAAGGAAAATTGTTTTGGCACTTCAGGCTGACGCTGATGATGTGTAGATCCGAGGAAGTGTTGGGTAGAGTTGAGGTTGGGACATTGAAGGTTACATATTAGCTCCAAACTATGGAATAACTTTTACGCACGTGTAAAATCTTAGATTTCAAAATTATTTTGATTATATCATAGATCAAACAATAGTTTAAATTATTCGGACTGCATTTCTATTAGTAAAGGTTGCTATGCACCTACATATTTCACGTGAAAAATGCAAAAGTGAAAAATTCCCCTGAGTTTTCCCAATTTTAGTATGCACTTCACAATAATTTTTGGGAAATTTCCACGGAGACATTTTCACGAGCTAAAAATTGATTTTTTCACGATGTTGTTGCGTGGAACGACGATGCATTTTTTCACGTGCTAAAAATTGGATGTCCATGGTAATAACCGATCAAAATATGCTTTGAGGTTAAAATCATGTCTTTGAAGTGCATATTGGCTAGAGAAAAGTAATGTGGAACGCATAAGAGGAATCAGGATTTTCCGCTCGTGAAATAATTCCCCGATTTGTGTGTTTCCTCGACATCTCGAGCGGATTTTTAAGTTCGAAAAAGGTATAAGTCGATACTATGCTTAATGGTTCAAAATTATTACCAATAATTACTACTACCACACCATTCAATAATATATTAAGTATCAGTCTCTTAATAACCAGATATGGCTCCAGGATTACAGATAATAATTTATAATGATAAATGTTGAATGTATTTCAATTTCACAGAATTTGCACCTCATAACCACACCGTTACAAGCATTTAAAATCCTTGTGCTTGTGCAAATAAAAGTTTATAAGTACTCTAATTTGGAGATTTGGACATGAATAGACAACAGTTTTATGGTACACATTATATACGTTACTCTTACTCCTAATAACGGTAAAAGGTGTATACGGTGTATGCATATGCATAGTTAACAGTATCTATTATGTAGAGTAGTCACAGTTCATTCTTTATAAATAGATCTGCCAATTAAAGCGTGGCGACTGGTGACCGATGAAATGATGTAATAACAAGTAAACAGCTTGACAAAGTCGAGTCATAAAAAGGAAAGTGCAGACGATAAAAAAATACGAAACGTGTCCATTCGTATAACCAAAAACCAAATACAGTCGCTTTGGGCGCATAATATTTGCTTTTCGGTGGTGCATGTATTTCAACTAAGGGACGATGCATTGAATTTGAAACCAAAGCGTCTCAATGACTCAATAGTTTACCTCGAATTTCAGCTTGAAACAATTTAGTTTGACCATCTCACCGTAAACCATATTGATTGAATTGAAGGCGAGAGCTTCAGCAATTTTCCACATTTTAAAAAATGTAGACCGATCAAAAGAATGCTTATGTCATTATGTCATCCTCAAAATTGCGCATCCTTACCTTTTTTATAAAATGATAAAACTTTTTTCTAACACCAACGCATTGACCAACTGAATCTCCAAACTAACAGATGTGAACTTTTCGTATTTCATTTGAAGTGAACTCTTTTACTGTAACATTTTGTCCGAATGGGAAACATTGGTGGACAAAATGAAACTACCCTGTTCGTCTTTCTACGGTCTACTTTCTGTCTTCCTGTTTCTATCGATTGGAAACGTGATAGCGTCTGCATTTTGTAATCTAGCATTAATTTACAAATAAATTATTACATTATTAAACTTGCTAATTCTTGAATGGACCACTAATCTTATTTTTCAGTTATAAAGTGGCCATGGTCATATTACCCCGGTTTAACGCAACCAACTTTACCTACATCGTCAGTGAGTGGAACACTTAATTATGGATTTATTAGGCCTGCTGTCATTGTTCAAGTACCAACTGTGGCAACAACTACTACTGCAGCTACCACCACGACTACAACAACCACAACAACTAGACCACCCACAACTTTATCCCCTACTCAAATTCTCATAAATGCTCTTCTCGCCAGTTCCCAACCCGTTAATAACTCTTTACTACTTACTTTAGCTAATGCACTCTCAAATCGCCCCGTGATTGGCGGAGTAGCTCAGCCTTTCCCAATTACAAGGGGGTATTGCAGGTGGAGCCCTTGGGGGAATAGCAGGACTTCAAGGGTTTCAAGGAATTCAGTCTCCTGCTGCCGGTGGCATCAGTTTCCCAGCAAGTGCTGCCGGGATTGCTGGACAATTTGGAGGTGTTGGGGGTATTGCTGGTCAACTTGGTGGATTAGGTGGCATTGCTGGACAACTAGGTGGACTTGGTGGCATTGCTGGACAATTAGGTGGAATTGGTGGGATTGCTGGACCTGCAGGTGGTCAAATTGTACTACCCAATGGATTTCCAGCGGGAGGTGGAGTGATTTCTTCTGGAGTTCTTCCACCTGGCTTGTTTCCAGGTATTATTGGAAAGTCAGCTCATGCAAGGGCACGGTCAAGCGGGAGGATCGTGTTTGGGTCGAAGCGCAAGTGAATTTTAATGGATGATAAATGTGAGTAGTGAAAGTAATTATTATGCAACCTAATTTATTTTATTAACTGAAGTATGCACATGCATTATTTTTATCATTCAAAAATTGAATAAAAATATTATTATTACTTTATCTAATAATGTGGATGAATATGATCAATGATGGGAAGCTAGCATTAGTAATTTGGCATTAATTATTGAACATTCAATAAATTCGCTTGCAATTAAATCAAAAATATATTTTAGTTTGAAAAACTTATCGATAAAGTTATTTATTAACAGGAACTGAAGACAATTTTCATAATTTCATATAATGTGAATTCGGTAGCAATTTAAAAAATTAAATCATTGTGTAAGAAAAAGATTATACAACACATTAAACTCATGATAAATGTAGATTAAATTTCTTGAAAGAATCATCAATGGAAAAATATCATTATAGTATATTTACTGCCGGAACTTATGTTGATACACATTACTCACTCACACTCTTGAAATGGAGTTCTCCCTCAGTCCTCCTCAAGGAATGGGACCTCGTGGATTCACTGAAATATCAAATTTCTTTGGCTTGGGTGGTGGAAGTGGGTGGTCGGTAGTATTTTGTTGATCTGGGGTTTTGAAGACAGCTTTAGCCATCTGAAATCTTTCTGGGGCGACAGTGAAGGCACTATTAGAGATATACAATGAAACACGTTAAATTATTTTATGAGGCAATGCAAAATGCAAATACACCAATTAGACCAATTCATCAGATATCCTGGCATTTTATTATGTATTAGAATATGGAAACTAGATAGATTAATTTAAAATTAACGCTAACTTACGTCCGCGGTGGTGTTACAGGGGTTGGCACTCTTATTTGTCCAGTAGGTCGGGGGATCATTGGAACTCCTCTTGGCTCACCATTTTGAGTACTGCAAAAAAATAATTATCCTCATCGTAAAAATTTGTAAATATTTCATTTGCATATTAGACAATCATGTCACTTTTCATTATAAGATTTAAATTAGCTTGAATAATTTAAATATTAACTTACCCAACAAGCATTGGAGCCTGACGATTAAGGGCGCCAGCACCAGCAGCCCCACCACCACCAGTTTGATTCACTCGTCCAGCAGCTGCTGCAAAGCCCATTGTAATATTGTAGTCGCCAGGTTGATTAAAAACATTAATGAATGTAGTAGATGGAGCAGAAAAGTGTTGGTAAACGGTGCCTCCAATGCCGGAAGCGCCAGCAGCTCCATTGGCTCTGTATGCACCACTTTGAGATGGGTAATTATTCATTTTGAAGTAACGCTTCTTACTTAATGCTGCAGATTTTGTTCGATACTATAAGTTACACAGAAAGTAAGTGTAAAAACAATTTAACTGCTCAATTTTCAACCCTCACCGGAAGAGACATAAAACTTAAAATTTAAAGAAATGATTTCAACAGACTTCTAAATGTGTCGTAAGCACAAGAAGAGGTTTTTAGTTCCTGGTTCTAAAGATGAAAGAAAATGAATACCCTTCAAGACCTTCAAGGTTGCGGTATAGCAATGACCAGAATTTAATGTGCGTACCGAATCAAAATTGAGGTAAAACGATTGCCCATCACTTTTCGTAATACTAAATTAAAAACGAAACCTTCTATTCAAGTTAAAACTTGGTTGAAGTTCATTCTGCCATCCGTCTTGAGCAGAATTTAATGTTGAAGTCGTTTCTATTTTAGATAAAACGGAAACACTTTGCATATGAAACATTCTGCGTCCACAATAAAAGCGAAAGATTCCTTATCATTATTTCAATCTTTACCTTTTCCCCCAACAAAATTACATTTGCATAGATCTACCCTCTTCCTGGATTCTTATCGCTATTCGGATGCATGCTTCGTCTTTTCTTCGTCTTCATATCTTATCTAACCAAACATTCTTGTAAACTACGCATTTGTCAACTGCTCTCCATTACTTTCATGTTGAAGTCGAAGCTAAGTTAGTTAGTCGGCATTCGAGTCGGAGTCCATTAAAAATACGTAGCTTCTATGTATAACCACCTCTCTCAGTTAATGCATCCACAGCTACCAAAAAAACCATCATCCGAAGTCATTACGAAGAAGTGAAATGGGCAAGCGAGCACTTCATGTACATTGGCCACAGGCCGCAAACGTTTTTGATAGAGATAAGAAAAGAAAAGCGAACAATAGACAGGCAAAGTAGCAAGCATACTGATAAAGCATGTCGCCATGTCGCATATCGAAGGACAAGGAAGTGGTGAATGATTCTATTCAGATTTTGCTTAAAAGAGAAACTTTTGCAGGATGAACGACTGGACGGCATATTGATGATTGATAGGCCAAATGTACCTCGGTCTCGTCGTGAATTAAGAAATTGTGTAGATTCATAGGATTGAAGGGAAGTTCTTATCAAATATTTATGGAAATGATGTGTGATGAGATTGAGATGAAAAATCGAATAGGAGGGATTGAAACTTCAACCAAGGTGAAACTTGCTTGCATTATATCGTTTCTTGAAGTTGAGTTACGTCCTTTCACAGCACAGCTAAATTTGTACCTAAAACCATTTCTAGCTACCACTCCATTCTTCTCCTAAAACTCTAAAAAGAACCCCAATAAACTTCGTGCTGCAACCTCTATATTATACAGGCTTTTGAAAATTCAGTTTTGCGTCGTTTGATTTTGATTTAGACTCATTTTGCTATACAGTTTCCAGTTTCTTGTAAACGGTTTGTATTGAAATCCAAGCAATTTTTCATTTCAACATCTTTGATTAACGTGCTGCGAAAAATGATCCCAGATGAAAACCAAAACGGTGACGCTGGCAGCGTCGGAAACCAGTGGCGCAATATAATTCCTATTTATCAAAACTTTTCTGCTCCATCCTCCACTTATATCAACTTATTTCGCCAACCAGGACAGTACAATGTTGGCATCTCCTATGGCGAAAATGGTAATCGGGTCAATTCATCCTTTGTTCAAAATCGTCAAAGTCAATCCACCATGACTTTTGGGTAAGCTTCATTAAAACCTTACATTCTCGATCCCCATTCAATATCTCAAGTCTCAATATGCCATCATTTCAAAATGTTGTATTCTTGAAAAGTGTAAAAGTATTGATGCAATTTTAATATTCAGTATTGTTTGATTTTTTTCATTATTTAGTGCTCATGTTCAAACTGGTGACTCAGGAGGAGAGGCTTCAATGCCTTCACAACGCATCGTGACTCGTAATCAGCAAGTGCAGACTGCAGCGCCTTCAGCACCCATGGCAGGAAATCGAGATCCGTCAATGATTATCCCAACTCCAGACTACAGTTCTCCTGAGCAGGGACAACGCCAGGTTCCAGTGTCTCCACTCCACGTTGCAGCAAATGGATTTGGTGGTCGACTTGGAATTGGAAATTTACAAACTCCACCAACTTCACCAAAAACCATTTAGTAACGAGGTTCGTTTGGTTGGAGAGTGAATAAGAATTTTGATTTCTCTTTTGTTAAGTAGTTTCATGTTGAAGCTGTACTTCACTTCAAACTGAATTATTATTTCCAATTTATCAGGATTATTTACAAGTTCTACTAAAATGACATTATCATCGATGTTGCTGTTTACTTAATTTTTGCAGTAATTCGCCCATTCGAAATTGATGTATTCAATATTACCATCCAGATTGTTCTGTTAAAATACAAGTACATTTTTTTTGCTAAAAATTAAATTAACATTAATGATAACATACATCTTGATGTTCCTTCAGAAGCGTAAATTCTGCATGATGCATAATTTTAAAACTGTAAGGAGAAGATTTTGGCTAAATACCTCATTGTCTCATTATAGTTGCCTCATCCTTTAACGGTCACATGGTTTATGTACACATAGAGAATGCAGCGATTATATAACAATAATAACTAACTCACCCTCCTTTGTCCTTTGTTTTGAAGGTCATGTCATAGCCTTTGAAGGTCCTTGATTGTATTTGATTTCTTTCCACTTCCAACTTCAAAACAATCCAATTGCCTAATAAAAACTTCGATGTAGTAATTGGCAATTACAAGTTTAAAAATAGATAATGTTTTCAAGCATGCTTACATGACTAGTGCAAGGAAACTATAGGGGAACACGAATTTCTGTAAAACTTTTAGAAGAGAAAAATATTCGAATCTTGTCACTTTCATGGTTCGCTGTATACTTTTCAAATGAGTGTATTTTTCATAATTATGGGTTATGCCGATGGTGTTTCACAATAGGTATGGGTCACACCTCCACTTCAATTTTTTGTTTGTCAACAGTAACAATGTAGCTAGTACCACTTTAAAATTTTATTCTCACATTACTATCCAATTTGAGCCAATATGAAAGCTAAAAGTAAACGATTCGTTTTTAGAGAAAACATGCGTTATTTAGAGCCAAAGAAGTGTAGTAGTAGCTGAACCAAAAATGAGGTTGAAGGTGTGACCAATGTTTGAGTTTAAAGGACTAAATTGGTTACTGCGTAATTCACCTAATTGGCTGAAGAAATGAATTGCACTAATTTATTGAAACCGTCAACACTGTCAACAGCAAGTTAAAGAGGAAATCGACGTGATTCTGTGAAATGTAACAAACACGTGGAGCAACCTTCACGAGAGCCTCTCCATAGTATGTAATTTGGCATTAAAATTTCACTTAACGATTTTAAATACTGAGCATACTCCTAAGTACTTGACTGATTATATCATAATTAGTTAAAAAAGTAGGATATTCACAAGTGCAAGGTGAAACTTTAACAGGTTGCACAGTGCCCCAAACGCCAAGTCTCACAATGGGTTTCCTCAGTTTGCTCTGCCTGTTTCTTCGAGTTCTATTCACTTCATTGTGGAAACTACCAATTATGTTTTTTCCAGAACTATATTTTCAATGTCAAGTTTGAACCTTGCTAAATTTAATATGGAAGATAAATTACAACCTATTTCGACGTAATGAATTTTAACTGTGAAAATTACGCGTGTACTAATGAAGGTAGAATCTTCATTCCAGTCCAGTGGAGTCCACGTCTTTCATTTTATAACTCTCACAACAACAATTTCCCACCTACATGCCGTGAGGTTCTTGCTAATGAGCACCAAATATGCTGACATTGAATGTTGTTGTACTTACTTGAAGTTTATGTAAAATGGGTAATTTAATAAATAATCAGATGAAACCGCTGGAAGTTCATTAACCCAAATTTATATCATCCGCATCCTTAAAAAGGTT
>JAANSM010002509.1:0-14855 GCA_036850725.1 Orchesella villosa
CCTTCTTCTATATGTCCTGTTTTCTTAAGCGGATCCTAGCGGAAAAGATGGCATGTCAGTGTGTATAGTGTGCACTCTGTATTATTGCAGCATTACTGGGTAAACTGAACCTAATGTCACAAGCAGAAATAAGATTTTGATGTACATTTTTCCTATTTTTGTTAAATTTACTTTCCAGTTGAATTGCGATTGGAAAGAAATGGAAGGAAAATATACGGTCGGAGGATATTGTGTAGGATGACTGCATAGTAGAATCCGTTTTATATCTTGAGGCAACTAAATAGCCTTCAGATTCTGTATAACTCAACATTCATTTGTAATTTTAGCTCATGCATGCAGTCGGGGTAGTACGCCACGTGAATACAAATTAATGGGAGCATATCAGACTTTCTTTCACAACTTTCTCTAGTTCCCATATATTGAATTTTCTCTTTACAAAAAATATAAAATGTTTTGAGCTTATCAGCAATGAGAAATAATTATGGCTTTCATTTTCATCTCTTTTACACAAATGAATTTATATTATGTTTGGATGTAAAAACTCAAAATTTACTTTTGTACATTTAATAAATAACATCTCCCATCAAAATCATGCTTAATTCAATTTAAAAGAGTTAAGCTATATATTTTTGAGACGCTAATTTTCTTACATTTCATAATACCAGTAACATCATCAGGGGCAATTTGTCGAGTTGGACGAAACAGAACCAATTTCATTCTCCACTAAAATTGTTTGTGATCTGATAACTAACAAGAATGAGTGTATGCTTAGAGACAAAACAATATGTTCTATCAGAAACTGTGTTTTTTCTTCTCACCGACAACGGAGAAAAGACGGCTTGATTTCATTAGAGCAATTTCGTAGGAAAGAAGGTATACTCTGGAGACTTGAAAATCAGACCCAGAACCTTTTCTACACTGTCTGTTCTGTGCTCATAGACGAGAACGCAAATACAGTGTACATTATTTCAGTAGCTATATGTTGGTCCTGGTCCTAACTCCTGACTAGTCAGTTGTGTGATGCATGCATGCGGGACGAGAGAGAAAGTCAAACGAGAAGACTGTTGCTGAACTGATCTCCGGCTGTTGCTTTATTTTTCTGCTGAAGATGAAATACCTGTGTGCAAGGATTTTATTGTTAGTTGTACATCGTAGTTGTTATATGAGCCCCTTATAGCTTTAATGTTATACTAAGCATACAGTATACAGACAGCTCTATATATTCCTTTTGATTGTAATCATCATCCTTTCCTTCTTGCTTGTTCCTCTACAACAAGTTCCAAATCAGATCAAGACAACCAGATTTCCGTTCTATCTTAAATGCTTATATACTTTCTCCGTCTATCCTAGAAGAGTGATCTCATATAGTTTTTTTTCTTCTCTCGTTTCGCAACTTCACTTCTGCTGCTAGAGAAATGCGCCGGAAGACGTGATTACTTCATAAAGCCTTAAAGCATTTTTCGTAGCATTTGGGATTGCCATAGGTTTATGTACTTAAGGAGTAGTAGACAAGTTTAGGCTGTTGGATGGGGATGGGTTGCGCTCGTTGGTACAAAGCTATTTTTCTACATAAAAACCTTTTAAGCTGTTACATGTGGAAAAGAAAGCAACAGACAAGGGAAGAAAGAAAAATTATGTCTTGTCGAATAATAGAAGAAAGTCAGGAAGAAAGGAAAAAGAGGTAAAAGTTTCAACGTCCAAAAGATACTATTATATATACATATATAGTCGCATGTTTTACGGAGCAATATGAGAAGCCCACACACATAGCACCTCAATCAGTAGGTATTCATGTACGCGTATTAGATTTACAGGCATTTCTTTTATACACAGAAAAATGAGTGAGGTAGAACCTTAAGGGAGAAAGAAGATTTAAGAGAAAACGATGAGCGACAAATAAGTCGGGTGAAAGCTCCTTCTATTGCCGTCTTAAACTTCTGAGGTTAGAAGTAAAGGGGCATATGGAAGAGGAAGAATTAGTGCAAGTGCAAATAATACCAGCTAGTCAGTTCTCTTGCCATCCTTGTCGACCTTAAGCTGGAAATCAGTAAGATGAAAATCAGGAAATAATGGCCCCTGCTACACCAGAGCTGCTTAACTTTTTACGGATTTGAATGGATCAAGTGAATTGCAAACGTTTTTTCCTATCATCCAGTCTCACTGTCATAGACAGAAACTGGTGTGGTATTGCTTGCACTTGGAATGCGCAGGTTGGTTGGGTGACATTTGTTTACAAGACTAATACAGTACATTGAAATGAAATCAAATTTTCTACCAGTTGTATTGAGTATAACATATAACACTTGAGCCAGATCAGAAAATGGCTGCGAAAACCAAACAAAAAGCATGTACATCAGATCAGGGTATCCTCGTATACTTTAGCGCAACCGGAGTTAGATACGATCGTCAGAATCATGCACATGTTCATGTTTCATGTTCATGTATGCAATATAGTTTCTCTTTTCCCCTATTTTGCTTTTATTTGCTAACGAATCTGAGTGCGAATAGTAGCACCACTATTTTCTCATTTTGATTTGACACTAATAGTAAAATAAAATCATTCACTTACTTAGAACACATCCATGTGTCTATACTACATGCCACAATCCTAATTACTTTATTCGAGCCCCTTCAAAACGATTTCTTGTCTACACAACCATCCGACGGACCACCACATCATTATTAACTGCGTGAGCGACTTTCTTTGCCCTTTCCAAACAAATTCGTAAATAAACAAGGAAAAGGGAGGATTTTCGCTTACATACCGAGACAGTAATTGCTTTCTCTTTGAAGCTCTACGATGCAATGTATACTGTGTACTTCTCTACCATTTTCATAATTATATTGCGAAGAAAAGAGATGCGCAAGAAACAGCAAGGTTAAGAAGATTATTGAAGAAAAAAGTTGAAATATTATTTCATACAAGGAAATTTACTTGATAAAAGCATTATTAACAATTTTCATAATTATATTGCGAAGAAAAGAGATGCGCAAGAAACAGCAAGGTTAAGAAGATTATTGAAGAAAAAAGTTGAAATATTATTTCATACAAGGAAATTTACTTGATAAAAAGCATTATTAACTGACAATGTTAACTACAATGCATACAAATTGCTAGAACTGTCTAGCCTGCTATTTTCCCGTCTGCATTACACGTGTTATGAGCACGATCATGGTGAAACAAATTGCAAAAAGTTACTTTTTCTCCAAGCTAAAGCAATACATAATACAGCGTGCCATAAATGGAGATATAGTTAAAAGTTACTTAAAGTTCATTACACAGACATAATTATGCAAGGTTTCAACATGGGGTGTTCTGACAAATACGCTGATTCTGAGGTGAAAGGAGAAATAACACAAACAACGTGAATGCAACATGTCTAGCAAGTATAATACTTACACTTAGAGTGAAGGCAACTTGCGACTCCAGGTGTAAAGTCTTCTGCTTGTTGATATAAAATCTTTTGGGGAGCAACAAGGGACATTCTAATGATCCTAATTAATTCATGTGACAACTAACGTGTAAATTTGTTTTGGCAAATTATGATTTATGATAAATGGGTCTAAAGCTTATTTAGCAGTCGAATGTCAATGTCTTCATAATTAAATTACCCATTTCATTATTACTATATGACGAATAGTTAGATACAACACGACAGCCTACGCTAAGAATAAAGTCATAAATTTTTATCTGAGTATCCATACCCATTGAATGTTTCCCTATCAGAACAACAGCCCTAGCCCAAAGCTTTGAATCAGTTGAAACGAAACCGACACACGGACAGACAAAGCAAGTAAATTACGTAACTTACAAGCACGTTAATAGTTGCTGCAAGCAGCATGACACAATCTATGTAATGTAGGCATGAATAATGGCGATGGTGATGTTATGATGATGGTCTTTTGGAAAACCAAATGAGACTCAGTGTGTGTTCTTCATATAAACAGACTACTGTGATGACGTTTGTTTATAATTAATTATCATCATGCAAAAACACACATAGTACATTAGCTGCTACTACAGACTTTTTTCTAGTTTCTAGCCTACCCATTATAAGCATAACTTCCATCCTCACTCTTTTACAGGAAATTCTTTCTCACTTGCCCTTCCTTTGTAGTAAAAACGTTGACATTTTTGTCGACAAATAGTAACGGATGCGAAATTTCTAGGAGAATATTAGATTGCTAAAGAAGTACCATTTCACATCACCTCTTTCATTCCAAACTGTGAGTAATATTAAATGCACATAAAGTACAGAAAATCTCCACACCTTCACCGTATCAGGTTTTATATTTATTAATGCATACATATATAATACGCAGCGAAAACTGTGTGCAAATGCAAATCTCATGAGCTTTCCCCTTTCCCTTTCTCCTCTTTTATTCATACTGTTGTAAATTGCAGTCAAGTGACTAGGATGATGAGGCTGGTGATTGTACAACAAAAGCGGGTTTATGTTGCATTAAGTATTAGAAAAGCCTTTTGCATTAACAATATAATATGTATACCTGATTCTCATAATGGATGTGAGAGTTTGAAAGCATTATGAACGACTTGAAGTGAGCAAAACAGTAATTTCTCTTGAGGGAGAGAGGGAGGCCCCTTTTCCCCCAATTCGTATGAAAATTATTACCAAGTTTTTTGGAAGTTTTTTTAATTAGCTCATTCATCGTCTTAAGTTTGTAATTATTACTTTGCTCTAATATTCAAGAAGCATAAGCTTTTCATATTAGGCAACTCGTCGTGATGCGTGTAAAGTCATTTTTACTAGCATTGTATAAATTTAATTTGTTCTTCTTTCTTGACACCAAATGATATCACTCATCTCATCACAGCACGCTAGTCCAGATTTTCAATAAAACTACCATGGTTCAGTTATTATCTATTAGGAAACCAGCTACCCTCAGCAGGAGGCAATCCCCTTGCCGTTAACTGGCGCAATATTTTGTTTCTAAAAATCAAGGTAAAAGCTAAAGCTACGGATATAGCTCATGGTTGAGTTGATCCTTTCATGTGTCTTGCTAAATTAATCTCGTTGCTCCCATGTATAAACACTTGACAAAGCTCAGCAA
Source organism: Orchesella villosa (assembly GCA_036850725.1). Classification (NCBI taxonomy): domain Eukaryota; kingdom Metazoa; phylum Arthropoda; class Collembola; order Entomobryomorpha; family Orchesellidae; genus Orchesella; species Orchesella villosa. The sequence goes on from JAANSM010002509.1 coordinate 5,074, forward strand.
GATTTCAACCAAGGAAAACTTATTGTTTTTCCTCGACAAAAGGTGGTTGAGGCATTTCATGAAGAAAACCTCAAACAAACACAAATGGAAACACCTTTATATTGCTTTTGATATGTTCTACTACAACATCCACCTAAATTCGTTCAATAAACAAGGGAGAAAGTAATAACCAGACTTAGTCATTTATACGTTTTTGTGTACTTTCAGTTTAGTGTTTCTATATCTCACTCTTCATACCAACAATAAGCCAACTCGAAAAAGGCAACAACAACTAAGGCAGAGCTTGAAATTGAAAGCCATAATATTCCATCTTCCTTAACACATGACTAACAAACGTGAAGAAGTCGGCACGGCATGCGATGTGAACATGTTTGGCTTTTTCTGAAGCAACAAACACGCCGACTTTTCCCTAATGCAAACATGTCTTGCTCTCATACATACATATCTTTAGTAAAGCTTGCTAGCGACTTGACTGTGGTATCAAGAGACAAAAAGGAATTACAAGTGCAGATTGGTTTTTCGTCTCAGATTTACTAATGAAATCCCTTTCACATACTTCCAACTCTGAAGCTGAAAAGTAGCTGAAAATAAGGAGTACACAGGGTTTTTGTGTGTGAAGCTCAGCTCAAGATTTTGGATGAATGAGGAGAGAAAGTGATGGAGAGAAAAACGTATTTGGTGTGGTCTCTAAATGGACAAAAGGGTGCATATATATGTATACTTGTATGTAGGCTGACATTACTACTGCCTCTTGTTTTAACTTTCCTTTTATTTTTAACAAGATGAGACTTTCTGGTATTATTACCAATGCCACTTTCCTCACAACTGAGTTGATTCCCATCTTTTTTCGAGAAAACTAGGTGAATGCTAGAAGACAGTTATATTATACTTGTCTTCGCATTATGACTTGCGTCTTGTGTGTTCCCCTTTTCTCAGAAACTGAATAGACAAAACGAGAAGGCGAGAAAAGGGACGCAGAAACACGGAATACGGACGAAGCTGTTACATACGTACATATGAGAAGATCGCACACAAACTCCAATGAATCCTTTAGTCTAGCTTTGCGGGTGTGCTCTCACTTGCTCTTTCATAACTCTGTAGAAAATTGGAATTTTCATGGGAAGAAAAGAAGTCTTCAAAATGTATTTAATTTGACTCCTGTGTATAACAAATGCTGTTATACTTACAAGAGTACAAGAGCTCTCCCATTTTTGTATGTAATTATGTATTTTTGGCTCTTTCTCAAAATTTATATGTAAAATGCTTCATCGTCACTAATGACTTACTTTGTTTAATTTTATGGTGACCCTGTCTCGCTGTGTGTTGTGTGAATTTTCTAAGAAAGTATGGATGGATGCTGAGAAACTTAACAGCTTTCGCTGTGCGCCCTTTTCTTACCGGGAAACTCGAGATGAAAATCTTAAACAATTATTCTAACAGGATTTCAGTTTCTGATGAGAACTTGTTTAACTTCTTCAGTTACCATCCTATAAATATCACTCTATACGAACGTTCTTCATCACTTTATTCACCAAACACTTTCTTTGTTACTAAAATTTCAATTTTCTTCAAGAGTACAGAGAAAGTGATTTAGTTTTTGCAAAATAAATTTACCACCACTCCGACGGTGAGTTTGAGTGCTGCTGCTGCTCTTTTTAGTTTAGAAAGCCTCAGTAGGGGAGTGACTGAAATATTTTGGAGTTAATGTTAAACGAAGTTTCAATATGTTTTAATAGAATATATATTTTTACCGACGGTGAGTTTGAGTGCTGCTGCTGCTCTTTTTAGTTTAGAAAGCCTCAGTAGGGGAGTGACTGAAATATTTTGGAGTTAATGTTAAACGAAGTTTCAATATGTTTTAACAGAATATATATTTATGCATGGAAATGGAAAATCCATTATACATATTGTAGTTTTGGAAGCATCTAGATGGAGTTGTATGATAAAGAGCTGTAAGGAAGAGATCAAATATAATTGACTATTTCTCTTTCGACTGTTTCTTTTCCGTATTTCAACCGCTTCCTTAATGAATTCTCTTCAGACTTGGAGTGAAGGAAACTCTTAAAACTACTTCGATATAGATTGATTATGGCGTATTTATTTTTGCAGACTGGCCAAGTCAAACTTCGTATCAAAGTTTTAATCAAAAGTTTTAATGCTTCACGAATCATGCCTCATATAAATCTAGAAATCGAAATGAAATTAAAAATAAGCACTTCAATTTTTGAATCATAGGTGGGTTAGGACCATAAAATGACCTTGTCAACATTTCTGAAGTATCTTTGTTATAGTCTAGTCTGAGACAAGTTTGATAATTGCTAGGTATGCTTTGACATTTTGTCAAAAAGCATCTTGTTTTCTACTACGGCGATTCACAGCATGCATTTTTTGTAAAACTAAAAACATAAAATCACAACAAAAATTCAAATAGCTAAAAGCTACAAAAAGTCAGTAAATTCTTTTAGCTCACCATGTATATCTCATTGACTTTGAGTTGTAGGAGTTTGTGTCACTTGATGAAAATGTTTTGCTTTTGTTTCCACTGAAAAATCCACAAATTAGGATGCCACCAATATATACACACACCGCACACCACAAGATTGGAAACTAAGTTTACGATATATATGTAAGACGCAAGACAGATTGATAAATGCAACGATTTTTCTTTCTGGCTTAAGTTCACTTAATTCTCAGTCTGTTCGAGATAACATGTGATAAATCTTGTTCAATAGTACAGGACAAGTACACCCGAAGAACAAGCATCGGTCAAAAAGTCATCAATCAGACCAGTTTCTCTCACAAGATGAAAAACTAGTGAGATATATGCTTGCTAGTGCTAAATCGGCAACTTTTTATCCACTCTCAACTCAACCACAAGAAGTCTCTTTATCTTTCTAGTAGGAGTAATTACTAGCTTTAATATTATATAGTCACACTACACGCTTACTGTGCTTTATAAAATGATATTATAAAGTCTTTCTTGATTGCTCGTGGTGATTTTCAAGAGCACGCCTTTTTATTCAGTAGGAAAAAAAAGAGCTTCAAAAAGTTGAACAAAGCATTTGAATCTCTCTTTCTGTGTAATATGCACCACTACACACACACTCGCTCTCTTTCTCTCTTCTCTTCTTGCTTGTAGTCATTCGCTCACTCTCACTCAATGAACGGAGAGGTCTGGAAATCTGCAACGTCTGTCTATGTCTGCTTGCCTGCTGAGCTGACTGCTTCACTAGGCTCGCTGAGGCTAGGACGAGCACCACCAAACACGTCTTTTAGTTCCGGCAGTTACAACTTTGGCTCTGTATATAAAACTCAAGAATTTTTGTACATACTTTACCACTCTCTGTGAGTTCCTTTGAACGATATATCCATAATGTTCCGTAGGAAGAGTGTGTGTGTGTCTGCCTGCGCGCTATATTTTTCATCACTCTTTCTAATTCGCAATTCTCAGCCTAAGGCTCATATATGTGGTATATACGTATGTATGACATTCTCTGGAAGCACATTAAGCGACAATATCCAAATTCAAATCAGTTTAAACATATGTATGACCATGATATGGAGGCAGTGTTAGATAAGAGCAGTATATATATGTACTATACTCTTTATTCTCCCCATAATTCGTATGGAGCAACATAATTTATACGCACAGAACATACCATATTATGCTGTTTTAAGTTGTAATAACAATATGTAATGCAATATCTTTATAGCCTTCAAAGAACAAGGGTGAGGAGCACAGTTAACACTAAAAGCGCAGTAATATTATTTTTCTGTTTGTACCATAAGTTTCATACGTATGTATGTAACTGTGCTATATATTATGAAGTAAAAACTAAACCAACATTCTGCAATACTACATAAAATGTGAATTTTTACATTCCTTTACATTGCACAACAAAGTAAATGCGCGTCCTCTTAGTACTAAGTAAGTATATGCATGTACTCAAAGTATTAAATGCTGTACAATATTATTGTAGCGCTTACTAGATATTATGCATATTTTTTCTCTCTCTCTCCTTCTTCCTCTTCTTCAGCTGAGTTGGCGGTGGTGGTGGAGCGCAAAGGCTTTGAGCGATATTTGCTATTGCTACAAGTTAAAATGTTTTTATGAGAGAGAGAGAGGGAGAGAGGAACAAGTTAAAAACACGAAAGCTTTTTTTCCTTCAAGAAAAGTACAAGAGGAAGAGGCGAAATAAGGAAGTACTACATTTTTGTACTTAGCTCTTGAAAACATTCCCTGCGTTCCGACTCAATCTTTTTTTTCCCTTTCCTCCATGGAAAAGAAACGCAATGCAGTGTAAAGGAAAATGTACATAGGCAGTTTGTATCATATGTAAAAAAAAGTTGGCAAATATGTGAACACAAGCAGAAGACGGGTAAACCAAGAAGCAAACGATGTAGTTTTAGTCTTGTAGTGTAGCGCTAACGCTAACACATGCATATTGTTGTAAAAGTATACAATACAGAAAAACTATAATGATGATGGCAATAGTAGTGGTGGGGTGTAAGTCTAAGTGAGTTAAGTAAAATTCATATAGCTTCTGAAGCAGCTTTAGCAAAATGTTCGATGTTCCATGTACATAGACGGTGTGGTACAATGTCAATGCATCGAGCATAAAAATACAAAGTTATTTTTTTTAAGTTTTGCTCTAGCTTAACCAAAGCTTATATCGAAAAAATGGAAAGAATATTTTCCCCTTCGTTTATGCCCTCTCATATAGGCATTGTACTTCCATTGGCTCAACTACTGACAGACTGAGCTGCTCTATATACTAACTGAAAATTGACCAAAAACATATATTGTATATAAGGGTGGCTGTGTGTGCCTATCTACCTATAAAAATGAAATATAGCACGTAAACCTAAAACGAAATTATATGGCAAGTTTTGTGTAGCAAAAACTCGTGATATTACATTATTGTAGTAGGAGTAAACGGCTACAAGTATGGAAGTTCACTGATATTTTGGCTCAGAAAATATTTTGTTCCTTTTTTTCTTTCTTTCTCTCCAATATGTACGAAATAGGAAAGGCTATGTACAATGTAGAAGGGGAGAAGAAGACAGACGGAGAAATTCCTCTTTGTATACACAACACATCCTTTCCTAAGTACATTACGGAAAGTACTGCACTGCATTCATATGTGCCAAACAACATAGCAGCATGCCAAGTATGTAATATGTGGAACAAGGTTTTTTTTCCTTTGCTGCATTACATTACATTACAACCACGATCAAAGTTAAGCTGTCTTGTAGTGGGAAGGTTAAGCTAATAAAGGAGTTAAAACATTTTCTACTCCTTTTTCAACGAAGGAACACAACGCGCGCGGACAACAACAATTTTTTGACCTACAACGGAAGAAAATGTTGCAAATAAGAGAGAGAGAACAAATAAAGTCTACGTTATGACATGAAATGTTATTATGGAAGCCAAAAATCAAGTCAGTTTTTTTAACATAAACATCCAACATCAATAACGCCACTACCAGTCAGCCAAGGCAGAATGCAATCCACATACATTGTACAAATGGGGAATTTTGGAATCGAGTAAACCTTCACAGTGTAGAATTATAGGGTTGTAGTTGCGACCCTTTCATTTTAATCGTAAAATGCTAACGAAGACTAAGTACATTTGTTGGATTTAGATAAAATACGAGGAAGAGTAAAAGTTTCTTTGCCTTATGCCTATACACTATTATTCATAAGCAGAAACTTGTTAGAGTTGTAATGAAGCCACAAATTTTAAAATACTTTCGCTGGTTTCGAATAGTATAAATGTACATATGCATAAATACGTATCAAGAAGTTTGTAGTAAGAAGGGATACTCATAATTACAAGATTACTAACTAATGTACTTTCTGATTGGCTGGAAAAAAGTTGTTTTCTATTCCCTTATCACTAATGAAAATCAACGGTAGAGTGAGAGTAGTGGAATATAACAACATGACATAATAAAATTGAGTTGTTCTATGCGTGTCTTAATTAAATGGTATATATGGTGTGTGCCCAGTTCTCTGAAGATACAGCCATCAAAATGTTATAAACACAAATTTCGTCCTGTTCAGAGTTTAGGTTTAACTTTTGTTCAGTCATGTCTACTGTGATGTACTCAACTCTAACTTCAAGTTTGCTCGACTGTATTACTTTCCATACTCTGATTTGAGATTTGATATATAAAGTTATTTTCTTTATGAGTATATACCATATAGAAATAAAACGTAGAGGACAGAGAAAGTGGAGGAAACGGAGTAGAGAAAGCGGAGGAAACGGTTTCCCACAAACGCATCGGCATTTAGCTTACCATTGTTTTCGGTCTCGAGAGAGAAAAAACTCAAAATATGAATAATATACAATACAAACACGTCTTCTTATATGCACCTATAATGTATGTTATAATATGTACCTTACATTTACAATGCCTGCGTTGTATATACCTATATATGTCAATATATCATGTGCATACATCATAGAAATCAAGCCACCTCCATCAATTCAGTTGAATGACCCATAGCATGTATTACTATTATGTGTATACTTGCTTACTGTGCATACGTATATACTTTCATTGCGTAATGCACACTTTGCACACACACATATGAACTTAAGTAGTTCCATGTTTTTCTTTGTTTTTCTATCGAGGCAGGACGACCGGAGAGGTCGAAAGAAGTTTTTAGCATGGGAAAAGAAAAAAGAATTGGTAGTTTTCATGCATTCAACAAATCCGGAGAGCGAGGAGAAATTGCGAAAAATACAAATACACTTTCCCAATTTGACGATAACAATTGGAGAAAATAGAAAAAGAAAACGGTGGAAATTGAAGGAAAGCAAAACATTCTTTATTCTTTTCTTCCCATTATGCTCCTTGAAAGTTGAAACTTAGATAGATATATGCATGATTCGGCAGCTTTTTTTGTTGAATGGAGGAGAGTGCAGTATGGGGTTCTTGTTTTCTGGTACACCTTGAATTCAATCCAAAAACGAAAAAAAAAGTTTACCATGTTTTTTTTACTTTTTCTCCATCACCCTTTTACAGAATTCACACATGTGTATTGTATACATATGCTCTTGTGCAAATAGAGATCGTACCAATGTACCAGCCTCGTAACATTATCCTGCATACAAATACAAACCACAAACAAACCCTCAAAACATCTAACTTTCTGCTTAGCCCCGCATCTTTTAAGGTAGTAGACCTCTGAATACAATAAAATTGCCTTCATTTCAATTTGAATAGAACACTGAATACAAAGTATATAAAGCTATATAAACCTTTAAAAACATAAAGTTTAATGTTTGCATGCACGTATGAGTTGTTTATTATCTATGGATTGCAGTTCATTTTATTTCGTATGATTTTATTTAGTATGCGAGTCATATATATAAATGTGTATGAAACAAACTCTTACTTTACTCACAAGACACTAACACACTAGCTAAGCGTCAAAAAGTGAAGAAAAAACTAGGACTTTTTTTATATATGCATAATATTCCAAAACATGGTCACATGAGCATATATTAAGTATAATGTTTCTGTTGTGGGCTGCATGTCAAACACGCAACACGCTAATCATTTGCATAACAAAACAAAAACAAGTACATATATTATATATACGTTCACTCTCACCATCGTCAAGTAAAAAGGAGAAAGTGGTCACGATCGTGTATGCCCAATTTTCATGTGTGTATGCTATCAACCCAGTCAGCCACCACCGTAAACGTGGGCTATATTCAGGGAAAACACCGATCATGCCATGGTGCCATTGCTCTCTTCAAAAAAATCCCTTGATTTCACTTCCCATTTAGCAATGACAACTTTTTCTTTGACAAGAGAGAATATATATAAAAGGCTCAAACTACGTAATATAATTTTTTTAAATCCTATTCACGGTTGGGTCTGAATAGAAAGGGGATTTTGTTTTCCTATTCCTTCCATGTTTTCATTACTCCTATAAAAGTTTAGTTTAGTTCATAGTTAGCATGTTGAACAACCTGGTAAATTTTATGTTTTTAAATGCATGTCATAAATGCAGCAATACACTTTCNTTAGCATGTTGAACAACCTGGTAAATTTTATGTTTTTAAATGCATGTCATAAATGCAGCAATACACTTTCGCTTAGATTGTAGATTGTTGCGTGAAATATGTTAATTTATGCGTGTATATATACTTCCATTATTACCTGTGGTGGTTTTAGTTTGTAATCTACTTTCTTCGTTCTATTCTCTCTTTCGTTCTCTCTCGTTTTAAAGAAAACCAGATGGGAACGGAATATTCGAGCAACTTGTGTATATATGCATATATATTAGCTGTCTAAAAGTTGGTTCTTTGGCTATCAATTACATTTTAAATGGGTTATATATATGCGAATATATATTCACCTTACATGTTGTTATGAGCTCAAGTTAAATGGCTGATTGTGAGTTGAATCCTGGGGAAAATAGTAGACGCTGCTACTCAATGTAATATGAAGACATTTTTCAAACATTATTATTTCCATTGCACACCGAAAATGGAAAGAAAATATAAGTGTGCTCATCGATTAGAGGATTTTCTTGTAAGTATTCCCTATACAATTTTTTTCCTCCTACTTATGATACCAACAACTTATCCGCTTTTTGGACATAAAGGATAGGAAGTATAGCTTGAGGAAAGTAAGTTGTAAAGAAGAAAGGAAAATTAAACTTTTTTTCTTTCTTGATAGAATAATAATATGTAAAATGAGCATGGGCTGGCGGTGGGTTGAATTTGAATCGCAATAAGAGAAGAATAAATATAGTGACTAGTGACTAATGCTCATCATTTTATACGTCATGCTTTGGCACGACGGTACAAGTATAATAATATTAGTTTTTTTGTGAGCATGCTATATCCATGTCACAATACCTTTCCGTCTCTAGTTCGCATATATCTAAAGTTAGTAACAACAGGTTGAAATAGAATGAACTCTCGAGGTCTCATTGAAAATTCATGATTATTATTTCCCTCAATATCTATACATGAATTGAGAGAGCCAACTTTTTTCATTGCAACTCTTTCTCCTCCTGGCTTTTACTTTTTTCAATATTATTATGATTACTTTCTGCATTTCTTTGCCTGGTACAACTTATTGAAGTAAAATGTAAGTATACGAGTACCTAATTGTATAGAAAGAAACCCGTCTATAGAAAGAACTTCTATGAAAAATGCACGCTTCATGAGTACATGTACTGATTGACGTACATAGTAACAAAATACGTATAGATGGAGGTGGGTTCAGATTTTACTACCCGATTGTGAATTCAAAGTTGCCTAATAAAGATTTCCCAAGGTTTTTAAATTCATGTATATTCTTCTATATCCATATACAGACAGTTGTGTCGTGGGGTACAAACAAGTACTGAAAATTAAGGAAACGGAGGAATGCATCGGTATTTCGGCATCAAGTCAGGATTGAGAAAATGATGAACGAACTACATTTTACTTTACAAAAAGTATTATACACTATTTGTACGTTCGTATTAAAACAATGCTACACGGTAATGCATGCACAAGTCTTTCTCCTTCTCAATTTGTTTACTTTCACTTGTAGTTGTAGTAGGAAGTAAGAACAAGGAAGCAAGTAATTTTTTCCTGATTCTCGTTCTCAAACGAATGGGAAATTCCATCAAAGCAAAACAGTAGAATTTTATTTTTCTTACTTTCATTTTTCCTTTCTAATGGAAAATTTACTACTCTCCTCTATTATCTTCATACTGTGTAGATATATAATACTTACAATGTTATTGATGCAACTTATCCGTGT
>JAANSM010002510.1:0-14854 GCA_036850725.1 Orchesella villosa
GAGAGAGCATCTTTATCATAGCGTGTGAGAAGAGAAGTGGAAAATCCCACAATGTGCATGAAAGGCCAGACGCTTGCACTAACCCATCACGAAATACAAAGTACAATCTTATGCACCCATAATGTACACTGCACGAGGTAATGTGAAAATATTAAAGGAAACTTTTCCATCGGGAAAGAGAGAGAGAGAGAGGAGAAAAAGGTACAAAGAAACTTTTGCAGAGGACATATATTCTAATATATGTATCTAGTCCGCAATGCAATCCTCATATCACCTAACCATATCTAAATGTACATAATATAACTCATCTTTTACCTCTTTTTCTCTCTCTCTCTTTGGGCTGGCATGGCGTGCTCACTCAGATATCGTGCAAACTGCAAGCCATTTCTTTGCTTGCAGAGAGAGAGAGAGCATTTAGGAGAGAAGAAGGGAGCTCTGGGGATGGCTTGTCAATATCAAATGCTGTCACAATTTACGCGTTATATCATTTCACAAGCTTTCGTGCTGTGGGTCGATAAGACCGATCCTACACAGCCTTTCGCTCTCTCCTCGACGCAGCTGCATACACATCCAAGCAACTCTCTCGCTCTCTCTCTCTCTCACTTTCTCTCAAAATCCCGGGCTTCTTCTGCCTCTATCCTTTCTCTACATCAATATGAAAACGGTATATATATTGGCTATATAGTCACCTTAAAACACGGAGTGGTATGGAAGAACGTACGTGGCTTTAGTGCATTACATGCATGTGCTTTTACCCGGATAATATTGCAGTGCATGGGAAGATGCATGCTTTCCAATTTCCAACACAGAATGGAATGGAGTGGAAGTCTGGAACATTAGGGAACGTATTGGAGAAACGGAGCAGAGTTCCTTGCACAATGTTTTTAGATTGCATTTTTCTTTTCCATTTCCAAATGCTCTGTCACTAGCCTCTAGTCTAGTCTCTACTCTCTATTCCATAGCGAATTCTCATTCTCCAGCTTGATTCTATGCTTCTCATTCTCATACTCAGGTTTACTCAGCTTTTGCTTCCTCACTCAATAGTCTGTATTCTGCATTCACTTTATGCAATAGAATGTAGGCATAATGAGCAACAAAAATGTAGCTTTCCTTTTTATATTCAATTCTTTCTCTATTCGTTTAAAGGATATGCTTGCACTTTTTCTTTGCGTGTGCAACCAGGATTCCCAATTGTGTACATTGTACCTGTGTTTTATCAATACTGCAGATGCTTGAGTATCGAGTGGGATTCAGATGCAGCTAAACTCTTTGCTTTGTTGGAGGTTACATTTGATTTACTTCGATATCACAATTTTTATTTACGTTGCAACAATTAATTACCAAATGTAATAGATAGGAAATATTTCAACATTTAAGTTTTACATGAGAAAATACGCAATGAACTGAGTACTGAGTACTACAAGAATGAAGTTCAAAATGTTCTTATCACTTCAAGTTTTTTTACTGCATCCTTTTCCAGTTTTATTTCCAATGGAAAATCCCATATATAAAACTGTTATTCAATGAACATAACCCCCAAGCGATTTACAGAAATGAAAGTCTATTTGAAATGGTCAATGAAAAGACTCACGAGTTCATGCATCACGTAGGTAAATTCTTGGAGCCGGTTAGTTGACAACTGCTGTCCATGTTTCCTGCGTATACCTACCTACAACCTACCACAGGAGCGTGAAAGCTAACTACGCTACGTGTGATTTCACAACATTCTCTATACATACGCTGTACACTCCGTACATGTCTAAAAATATAAATATCTAAAACATTTACGAGGAAAGGAGGGAATGCAATATTAAAATACAAATAGACGAACACAAAAACACTCTCACTCCACATGTAAAAGGCGTCTGAGTGTTTACCATCGTACAAATACTTAGGTGCACAAATACACACACTTGGCATGCAAAGAGAAGTGCTATTTTTTCTAAGCAAAAAAGGAAAGGACCATCATCATCATCATCAACAACATGATTGTGCATAAGAAAGTAAAAGAAGGGACCAGAGAGACCCAGACCAGCGAGCAGGCCAGAGGAATTGAGTAAAGCAAGCAGAAACTGAAAGTGTATAAACTGTATAGACTACAAAAAAAAGTTAGAGATATAGATTTGAATACCGTTTATATTCCGGGTTCTCTTATAGCTTATATATAACATCCAAGATTATGTACATAGGTAAAAAGTTTTTGAGAAGCATACTCTTTCCTAGCAGATCAGATCCTGAAGAAATAAGTATCCTGCAGCTACTTTCTACCACCACATACTCTACTCCAACCTCCAACTTTACAAATAAGTATGTACTACGTCCCTAATATAGCTTGTGTGTCTGACTCTGCATTGCATATCCACATCCACGAGAGAAAAATTTCCCAGAGACTTTATATAACACGCTGCTCACTCTCTCTCTCTCTCCTTTCTTTCTGCCACTCCTGCACTACTCCTGATGAGCGTTCTGAACATTATATTAATACAAGCCAGGAGCTGAGCTGGAGCTGGAACCTCTGAGCTGTTGAACAAGGACGCTTGGATACTCTACCACACCACCTCTACTACTCCACTAAGACTTTACTACTCTTCTTGCCTATGGTTATAAAAATGCATATAGAGGAAATAGGAAAGTATAATATGAATGTATCTATCTATATCTATCCATCTACGAAAAAAGGGATCTTGTAATATCTAGTAATGCACATTGTTGGGATTGGAAAAAGGGGTTCACTGCTCCTAGAGTTCGAGTTGCTGTGTGCGACTATAACATAACGAAACCAGTTCGAAGGTTCGAACTTGGAACATAGAGTTACAGCTCCCATACCACCATCACCATCAGTCAGTTACATTTTCTCCTCTGAACTTGACTGTTTCCCCATTGTGTCTTGTCGCCAGAAACACACAGGGAACACACAACTTCCTCGCTGTCTTCATGACGAGAGAGAGGAGCTTAGGCGCGCGGTGTTGTTTCTCCTCCACTAAAAAATATATTATATCTTTCTCTCTCATCCATCCCATCGCATTCTACATCCAACTCCAACATCATTCGTATCACACAACCGACACAACGCTCTTGAAGGAGCGAGTGGAGTGAACTATGGCTACAGAACACAACCGTGATGTCATATAACTAACACCAACTTTCCTTTGGTAGTATACCACAGTATTAGCAGCATGCCTGAAGGAATCAGTGAAGAAGAATAATAATAAAAAAAGGTCTGGATTCTAGATCTCGTTGAAAAAAACAGAGGAGGAAAAAAAGCTAACAACTATTGTCAAGGATAGGATATAGGAGATCGCGAGCGGAAAGAAAAAAGTGCAATAGATTTGATTTTCATGTACATTTACAACAGAAAAAAATAGAGAGAAAGGTTTTTCTTTTTCGCTACAAATCCAGAAGAGCCCAGTGACTCGTTCCGTTCTCTACTTTCTTCGAGATCATTTATGCATTTCCCATTTGGCAAAGAAGCGGCAGAGCAAGAGCAGGAGGAAAGGAGTAGCATGTGTGTGTAAGTTGTTGAGTGTGCGAGCTTCTACTTTTCTACTACACGAGACGATATGAACTTACGTCATGTATGAGGAGCAGAACCACTACAACCTACAAAACTACTACGATTGGGATTTTACTACAAGAACAAGACGACAACTTCAAGTTGACTCGGACCATCGTTCCCATGAAACACTTTTTCCTTTCCTTTCTCTGCTCAGGAATTGGAAAGTGTAGTACATTTTATGTGTCTATGTGTTTCTAGTCAAGGAAGAGAAATATCACATCGCATCAGGAGCCAGAGAACCACGAGCGAAGGTTTTGAGTAATAAAGGAAAAGCTAAAAACGGTTTTAGCGGCTGTTTTTCCCCTTCAACTTCCATATTATTTCCCCTTCACATATTATTCCCATTGCTCATTCCTCGACTTGGACTGGCAGAGTCAGCAGTTGGGTTTTGGGTCTGTTCTGTCGATGTCTTGTGTGAGTGTGCATGTGTATATTTTCAATGTTCACTTCGTTCTACGTTGTGCAAAGATACAAAGGCGACTCGCTTGGTTTTTTGTATAGGGGAACATTAGAGCGGTTAAAGGAGTACAAGTCATGAGTTGATCACTCACTACTCCTCAAACTTTTTCCACTCAGTGTTGTTTCAGAGTTCTGGCTAGCTGCACAGCACAGCACACAGCGACACACATAAAAGGACATAAAGGGAATGTGTATTGTGAGAGAAATGGGGATCATCATCAGTAAAAATAACACATGAGAAGAAGCAGAGAAGAACTAGTGTTGGTTATGGGATAAAAGGCGAAGAAGAAAACAAGTTACGAATTACGATAGGAATAACATACATGGAAAAAAAGTACTTTGTTTTATAACAAGAAGAAGAAGAAGACAGTGAAGAGAGGGAGAGAGGGAATGTACAAGGAGTGACATTAGTTTGCTCTTTTGTCAACTTTTTTTCTTCTTCTTCAGAACGTCTCCTCAGAACTCATCTTCTTTTTTACACTTTTCCCTCGTGTCTCATTTGCTTTCAGACTGTGTGCATGGCGTGGCTTGGCAATGCGAATAGCGAGGAAATGAAAAGTGACTGATTCTCTTATATAGTATTTAGACCATTCCTCAAACCTTTTCCTCATCATTCTCATCATCATCATCGTCGTCATCAAGATCACATCACGATCATATGAAAGGAAGAGATATAAGGTTACGTTTACGAAATTTCTTACATTTCACTGCCGAACAGAGAATAGAGGAAAAAGGAGTGAGAGTTGGTCCATGAACATGAACAAAATGTGGCAATTTCATTCACGTTCCCCATTTAATTTGAGTGTCTTGTGTGAGCTGAAAAGCAGGTAAAAAAGAGAAAGTTTCTCGACGCTTTAAAACTCAAACTTTTTTATGGTGAAAGAGAAAGAGAGAGAGAGAGAGAGTCTGGGTGAAACCAAAAAAAAACTTTTAGGTTCATAGTATAATTTCATTCGTTCCGATTTACTTTGAAATAAAAAGTTGTCACGCAGATATAGAAATGTATATGCATCTATATATTTTGGTTGGAAATAATGTGAGCTGAAAACCAACCACTGAACATTTATATATAAGGACAATGTATGATCATTAGCAAGAAGTCAAAGTCAGCTCACTCTTTCACTCGTCGTCTTGTCGTCTTTGAGGAGCGGATATTGAGAAAAGTCTTGCCGTTCTAAGAAACGTATACGAAATATACATACTTGAAAGTATTATATATAGCCATATCTCCGATTAAAGACTGACTATAAAAAAAGAGAAAAGGAAGAGGGAGAAAAAAAGTGCACGTGATTTTTTAGCAAAACAGTATATATACACTTGTGTGTACGTGTGTATGAAATATTCGTGCACTTCATTAAATTTGAGAATCGAATTTTTGGTGAAAAGGCCAAGAGAACCTTGGGTGTGGTATTACTTTTACCTAACATTATATAGCCTGTGTTATTTCTTACATCTCGATTCCTCTATAAATGTATACAATATTAGGAACATAATCATCTACCTAAAGAATATTTTAAGCCGGCATATCATCATATATACAGCAAACAAACTGAAACGTCAGCGGAGCAGCTGCTGTAGGTGGGAAAAGAGAGGTACCACCCATGGTGAGCAGTCAAATACGTCTTATTGTATAGACATATCGGAGAATTGAGCATATTCTACTTTCACATTGACATTTGGAGTAATTTCTTTTTTGAAACTAAAGTTTCATCATATCTGCTCATTTTACGATTATCAATACAACGCTACACAAAGAACTCAGTTATCTGTTTGAAATATAGATTTAATTCAAGTTTAAAAACAAGCTGACAACGTTTAAGTACAGCAACAACTATCGAAAACTTTAGACACAAACAAGTCATATCCCTTGTCATTTTTTGCACTTGTACCGGCCTAAACCTCAAAGTTGTAAAGAAAAAGTGCGCAGTATACTCCACCACACGTAGCACACAAGATCAGAATGAAAATGTTACAGAGCAACTAAGCCGCTTGACAAGTTGTGATCAGTTTTCGTGAACTTTCTCTCCAGAGTAAAAAATAAAACAAACATTTTTTTAACCATATATCTATTATTTATCAGGAGCTACGCAAGCAGCTCCTCGTACTAACAAGGGATTTCAAGTTGAAAGAAAACCTATGTACACTTCACTCACACCAATTTCTACTGACTACTACCTACTACCTACCTAAAACCTACCCAACCATATCCACGTCGACTTAATGACATACAATCTGAAAAATTATTCCTCAACATTTTCTCCTATCTAAAAACAACAAACTCCCATAAAAAATAGAGTTTGACCTGATCTCAGACTTTTGCTGTACTAATGAATCTATATCATGTCTGCTCCATTCTCCCCACAAAACTGAAACTAGTGGTGGAACATTGAAGCTAAAGGGGGAAATAAGTACTTGAATTTGATTCGTGTGATAAAGTAATCATAATCATTTCCCTTCCGCTTTCAGTTATCATCATCATCACCACAAACATAAATACGTATGACGAAGGGAGATTTGGTCTGTAAGTAAAAGCAAAAATTCATTCAATCATTCCCATTGCAAATTGTTATATGACAGAATGTCACTTCACCTCTCCAACTCTCCAAATCAAAATGATTCTATTGAGAAACTACCAACTACTGACTAAACCGATTGGACTGGAAACAAACAAAAAATAAAACTTTTTCTAGTGTACATGCCAACTCGCCATCATTTACAGTTAAGGCCAGACCAGGACAACTTTTTGCGTTAATGTAATAATATAACACAAGGAGCCATTTGGACTTTGACGTTTTTGATGTTGGTTTTTTGCTCAACACACACAGCGGTGCTGCTGAGAAAGCAGTCCATGTCCAGTATAAAACGTAACATTTTCATTTGCTGTTCTAACTCTCTCTCGCAATAGTGCTTTACAAAACGACTATAGCTGGATTTAGTTGGTTTATCACCGTTGGAGAAAAGGTGACTGGTAGTTCCATGCACAATGATTTTTAGCTCCACACAACCAGCCCAAAGTCCAGCACACACACAAGCACAACTTGTACTTTAGTGTGTCTACAAACAAAACTGCCGAACTGTTGTGTGGCAGTTGAAACTATTAAGTTTAAGGTGGATACTGTTGTTTAATGTAGCAACAGCATGAAGTTTGTTTTCTTCTCATAACAAACAAGAAGAAGAACAAACATATACACACAAGCTGGACAAAAAAATCATCATCATCAACATCAACACAAACTGACGACAGCTCGTCGACTCTCGCAAAGGATAAAGTGTTGGTAATAAAAGAATATCGCGTTGTGTGATCATCCTACCAAGTCATTATCATCATCAAAATCATCATGATCATCATCATCGTGGCTCCACACGAACAAAACCATAAGGCAATGGATGCATAGAAATAGAAAAACGAACAAAAAATCCAAACACTAAAAAAGCTAATACTCCGTGGCAGCTTAACCAAAGCTAAATCCAGTGAAAGAAGGAAAGGAGAGAGAGAGAGAGAAAGGCCATTCTTTTTTATATACAACATCCTTCCTTTCCTTTCCTGCTTTGTGTGTGGTATCACCTGGACAGCTTTTTTATACTTGCCGGTGTGACGTTGATTCCCGTACTGCGAACTTTTCTGCAAAACACGTCAACAGAGAGTAGCAAGCAAAGAGGAAGAACAATACTAACAAAAGTCATCATCCTCACTCACCATTTCTCTTCTCTTCTGTTTTCTTTCAAGAGAGAGAATACCTCCTCCCAAATTACGGGAGGTGACGGTGACCGTGCTTCCCTCCATAATTCTTTCCCTTTCTTCGTTATATATAAAACCATCACGTTACGCTCTGTTTTGTAGTACATACAAATACAATTTATATTTCAAAACAAACACACTCCTCCCGTCCTCCCAAAGGGAAAAATCTGAGCAAGAATAAAGCACACCATAGTTTTGTTCTATATGGTTGAGACCATGAGACCACATGCCGTTCCCTTGCTTCCGTAATGCGTCGAAAACAATATGAAATCGGTTTGTTTATCGTTATCTTCAGTGTTGATCATCATTGATCACAATAATAATATTCTTTATGGGAAAATGTGAAAGTGTATACAATGTAGTGTATAATTTTTAGGTAAAAAATATGACCATATAATAATAATCATCATAAGGACACACACGTCGTGTTGTGAAGGTTTTTTTTGTGACAAAAGGTGAATGACCTAAGGAGGGGAAGCAAGATGAGGAGTGTAGCGACAGTTGTGACTTTAATCAGAACTTACCTCCTCCTCTACTTCTCGTATTCGATTCCATTTTCCATCCCGCTTTCACTACTTTCTACCGCGAGTGTTCCAACGAGTGAGGCGACCAGCGGCACAGAAATCTGTGAGTAAAAAATATATTATGCAATTCTATGATTTCATATTAATTTATTCCCTTTACACCTTTTATCATGAATGCTATAAAATTATGCATAAAGTTTCAATTAGCTCTTTTTATTGTGGACAATGTTGAACGTGTGTAGAAACAGAAACAAACTACGCATTCAACATTTTATACTAGGAGGTCTATGACATTAGCTTGTTTTTAGGAGAGTTTTATTGGTCCGCAAGTGTAGAAAAAGAGACATTCTTCATCCTTTTCCCATCCGATCCCATCTAATTCTCTCGAGAAATGTCCCAGATGTACTGTACTTATACCACGATATTCATGTGGTCTGGTAAAGTTTCGTTTCGGATTCGTAAAGAGCTATATGGACCACACACGTAGGAAAGAGGACATAAAACTCTTTTCATGTTGCTATTTTCCTTTTTTTCTGTTGAGGTCAAAGAAAGGGAGAGAAAAGTGAAAGCATCTTTCGCCAGTATAGTGTTCTTTGCTCATATAAATTTGCCCAAGTTTTAGAACCTTTTTTTACGTGTCTCTTCTTTCAAAACCTCACACACTCTCAGGGCATGACTAAGTTTCAAGAAAAATACTACGACTTGGCTTACACTACACAAAACAACAATATCTATATATTAAGCATCTTTTTGTGTATAGCTCAAGCTCATTCATATATGAACAAACAAAATGTTAGGTTTTCACAAAAACTACTTATTACACTGCAGCACTTGAATAAGCACATATATTAAGGATTCATGTGCCATGAAAATTGAGCCTTCCACAGGGAATTCATGCATGTTGTTAAAGGTAAAATAAGTGTATCCAGTCGTCGAGTTTTAAGTGCTTGGCTGCCTACACACTTCATATATAGTCTTTGACTGGAAGAGTAGTAGTCTTCTATTTTCTACCAAGTGAATTGAATGAATAGGTAACTCTTGTCAGAGTGGAGGAGGGCTATACTAAATCAACGGTCGTTTATATATAGAGAAGCAATTGTGTGCAACATTATGCATGTACGTCTTCAGATTACCTACACACAGACATAGGACACAGTACACACAAGTGAGCATCAACAACAGCCCATCAGAAATACCTACATATATTGCACATTATATATAGTGATGCGGTGGAAAAGGAAAAGTTTTCCATGATAATATTAATACAAGAATTTTCAAAGAAGGAGAGAAGTGTAGGAGCATAGTTGGTTGGAGTTTTGTGTAGCCGGCAGACAAGAGAGCAGAAGAGCATCCCTATTATAAGCCTTGGAAAAAGGAGCATGCTTCAAGTTTCGGATTACTTTGCATACAGAATCTATCTCACGTTCGGTGAGGAAGAAGAGGAGCAGTGAGTATTTTAAGAGATAGAGAAGCTAGAGAGCCACACACAATCACAAGCAACATTATATACATATAGTTCTTCCTCGTGGAAACTCTTTTATGGTAGTTATATCTAGTTTTGCATGAAAGAGCGAAAGGAAAAGGGAAGCACGAATTGCTGTTGTTGCCTTCTCGAAAGTGAGTTATAACGTGTACACATAGAATATGTATAATGTATAGATTATAGTGTTGGTTGCTGTTATTGTGTGTTGGCGGAGGAACTCACACATAGTGGTTGTGTGTGTACATAAAAAGGAGAGTTCATTTATTTTGCCTATTATAATGCACATAAACTGCCAAACGATTTGCTCACTTTCCATAAGTAGAATGTAATATAATGCCTACCTTTGCATGTACTACAGCATATTTCTTTCTATAGTGGTGGTGGTGGGGAAGAGACAGGAGGATGGAAAAGTGGATATGGTGTATGGGAGAGTGGAGTAGCCTTTCACTCTTTTGACTACATTCATAAAAGTAATACATACTAAAATTATGTCATTGAATTTCATCTGCAGCGTGCTAATAGTATTTTGTGTATGCACGCCATAGACGTAAATATTTGTAGGATTAATATGGTATTGCAGAAACACTGTAATTTAAGCTATAAACTATCATGAATTTACATAAATCAATGAATGAAATAAATACAAAATGCATACTTGCGACTTCTTATGGTCAATGAAGTTTGAATAAATACAAAATTGTACGCCGTTTGAAATATATTGTAAATATCTTTATTTTTAGGACAGTAACAGATTCGTCGTTGGCCTTAGGTCGATTGAGGGCATACTAATATATATCAATGACCAGATCGGCTTATATTCCTATCACTCTCCCTTCATCTACGTTTTCAATCTCTCCCTCTTCCTTTCCTTCATCTTTCTGAGAGTCATTGTCTCCAACTCCTCCGTACATACATATATTCAAATAGACCGGATGACCCAATTTGCTCTGTCATCTCGAGATCCTTGTCATCCTCTTTTAGTTCCTCAAGATAAGAAAGGTTTGACGAGGTGATTGGACACCCATGACTGGCTCATAGTTCAGATCTCTTGGGATGTATTCCCAAGTTCCAGTCGCTATCTAACTAACGCCAAAGGCTTTTAATTTCTTAATTAATATTGTTTTACCTAAAACAAACACCGACGACGACAAACATTAAAATCTAACGATTTGAAAAATTGTTGTTCAAAATTAACAAAATAAGTAGTTTTAAAAACTGATTGATTGAAAATATAATTAGAATTTTCAAAAAACCCATGGTTGTCAAATAAAAGTATTACTTCTTTGCATACAAATTTTTCAACGTTTCAACAGACTTCCGGCTGCTGTCTTCATCAGGAATAAATGAAAAACCATTATAAATGATGAATGAACCAAGCTTGACCTACGAAAAACAGACAACAGTGTATAAATACACGTTTCAAATTATGAATAGAGCATCATTTACCATGTATGCACGAACTTTCCACCGATACAGGTTGGATCGTCAGAATATTAATTTCAAATATAGTATTTATTCATTTTAAACAGAAAAGGTTTCTGAAAATCTCTTCTGAGTTTTCTAATGAAAGATGAAACCCTACTTAGAAATCAGTAAACAATCCTATTTCCCCTTCTGTATTTTCACGCGAATACTGTCATATTCTTGGTAACAATGTACTTCATATTCATATCAACCTCAGCCCTTCAGCATTGTCGTTGTCTCTGTCATCTTTATGATATGACGTTGACAGCTCCACTGGAAGGTTTCTGTTTCATATACAACACGAAAGCTACGAAGCTACACGATCCAATTGATGTTCTTCATAATTCTATGCAGACAGAATAGCCTTCTTCTCAGCTTGCTTATACGAGCATGACATGCCAACGCTAACCACTGTATCATTATGGTTTCTCGAGCCCAAAAATTGTACAATAAAGTCAAAAGTAAAGAAAGGAGCATGACATTTTATAAGCTTTTTGCTATGCTATTTTCCCCTACACATAAAATTTATGTAATAGTATATCATAATATACTTTGGAAAAAGCCAGTTTTGAGAGAGAGAGAGCAACTTAAGTTTGTTAGCATGAAAATGAGAAAAGCAGCAGGAGTCTAATCCGACTTTAATATGGTGTTTAATGTAAAACTTATTTTACTAGTCCCATTTACAAGTCCAATCTAATTTTATGATTTCCAATTAATCTCTGAGTTACAGCCTCGTGTTCTACCTCATTTAAACTTACTTATTTATGATGATTATACATCAGGGCAAAAGCAAGTTGCGATGTGAGGGAATAAGAAGAAGAAGAAGAGCAGAGATATGCCTCCAGCAATTTAATACCATGCATGCCCTGCCATACCATACCACTTTCCTCATTTTACAGTTTCCTGCCTAAGTGGAACTATAGGCAACTTTTCTTGAAAAGAGGAAAGTAGCTGGTTTTCATTCAACATGAAATTTCCTCTTTTCTCCTCCTTGGCCTTCGTTTTCTATCTCCCTTGATGGAAATCAGGAGAAAACTCGAAACTTTGGCAGGAGAACTAGGTTTTAGTTTAGATGGAATTCGACATTTTCCAGTTGTTACCAATCTTTTTCTTCATTCTTCAGTAATCTCAGCCAGTCATTCATTCAATCCATACTGACTTGTTTCTCGTTCGTCTCACTCTAGCTCTCTTTCCCTTCTAAGAAATTTCAACTTATTCTTTCCAAATAAAAGTTACTTTTCTCTCCTTTTCCATGCTCTTTTAGAGCTCATAGACATAGCGCAATATAAAGTTAAGCGTGTACGCCTCCATATTGATTGCTTCTTAAAACGTGGCAGGGAGATTTACTAGTCAAAGGATCATAAACCAGTCATTACTTACTAAACTTCTAATTTCTCCCTCTCGTTTTCTCCATCCGTATTTGGATTGAAGCACGTTTATACAGAGTTCATACCCACACACTACACACAAACACAAGTACCTATATATACACACACATAATATGTACTCAACTTACCTCCACTTCGATTGACTCTTGACGGTTTACTTTTTGCTTCACTAACTTTCATTATTTTTTAAAATGAAAGGAGTAAACCCTTTTTTTACGTATATATACAAGCGCACACACGATTATGCATCCACATATTATCCATCCCACTTTTATATGAAAATTTTTATGTTTCCTTACATTATTACAACCATCTCTTTTCGGTAGGGGCAAAAAACCATTATTATTTTGGCAGACCATTTTTTTCCTCCTCCTCACAAGAAGCATTATATTTGAAGTTTGCTTTCGTTTTTTATGAAGCTAGTCAAGACAGCTTTATAAAAATATGCACCTTAAAACAGAACCAAACCAGGAGCGTAAATATATAGGGATTATTATTACCATGCAGAAAAAAGTAGCAAAGTCATATCGTCATCATCATCATGATGATGAAGCTTATACTACCTTCTTACACATAGCTGTAGTGTGTACGTCTACGGCATTGAGCATGAATTTGAAGCACGTGTCATAACGCAGGTCGTAAATACATGCATTGACATGGTGCGCCTCGTGGGCTCTTTACCCTTCTGTTTTTATGCCTTGGCTTGACTTTCCTCTTGCCCTGAATAGTTAAGAAGGAAGGAAACGGAAAGAAAACATTACGTTTTTTATACATTTTTTTAGATTGGTAGCACTAGCTACTAGCTAGAGTACTCCTGTAAAACGAAAGGCATTTGTTATGCCCTATTATATTAGAGGTATAAAGCTAAAAGGTATGACGAGGACGACATGCATGATTACGATATGATATGGTTTGGTTGTTCCTCTCTCTCCAAGAAAAAAAATGGAGAAAAGCTTAAAAGGCGAAGAAGGCATCATAACTAGCTTTCCTTGTGTCCCAACTCCCAATATATGTATTAGGTACTGTGGTGTGTTGTGTGGAGCAGTATTAAATGTAATAGCTTTGCTAAATTATACGTTTTGATAGTCTGCCACGGTTATTGCTGGTGCACAAGGAAAAAAAGTAAAGTGGTGAAAGTAGACGGGCAATAAGTACATAACTGTTATGGTAGTTGAATGAACATCTTTTTCTACACGAGACACACGGCAAAAGCAAAAGCAACTAAAGGAAAAGGCAAGCTTTCGGTTTGGTTTAACAACTTGGAACTTGGAATATAGAGGAGAAGAAAAAATGTATATTTTGTATATATACAAAAAAGTTAGTCAGCAGTTGGTATTGGTACATATAACTGCTACATTATATTAGAGAAGCAGTGGCAGCAAGAGTAGCACAACTGGGAATAACTTTCCAATAGCAAAGATTTACTGAAGCATTTCCTCCGCTCGTATCTCCCATTTTGTTGGACCACATAGAGCGATCAAGTGAGCCAAGAAGCCACACGAACACGAAGGTATTGATGGTGAAAGCAAAACCGTTTTTTTCTCTCTCTCTCTCTTCCTTTGCACAAAGTAAAACAGGAAGGAAGAGCAATGAAGGCTTGAGCTCTCTCTGCTTTTGCTGATCAATGCGGGAAAGAGTGAAAGGTGAACTATCAACTAAAGTTTTACCATTTTCCTCTTCTCCTATAGGAAAAGAAGAATCATTTTATGTTACCTGCTTCACGAGTTTCATCATCATCATGTTCATGTTCCTCATCCAAAAAGAGAGGTAAAGGTTTTAACGTGAAAAAACGAGAGTAAAATGTTGCTCAAGATTGAACAAGAGAGAGAAAGAGAGAGGAAAAGAGAGTAATAACTTTGTAGGCAACCTGGGCACTGCTAATAGAGCAAGTTGATGATGTTAATGTGATGGGGAGTTCAAAAACTCGAGAGAGAGACGGAAATTTAAGTCCATAGTTGGAGTTGGAACTCTACGAGGATCGAGGATCAATCTCAAGTCAGCAAATGGGAAAGCATGTAAACAAGAAATATCCATTGGGAAGTGATGGTTGGAAGTAATAACAATAGACATAATATATATTTTATATACTAAAGAGAAAAGTTGGAACGCTGGATGTAAGTAATAGTAAAAGTAGACTCACAACTTACAACATTGAACATATAAAATGTTCAATGTACAAAAAGCAAATTGAAGTGCATTGCATTTTGCTATATTCCCGATTTCACTAAACTTTTTTTATCC
>JAANSM010002511.1:0-14849 GCA_036850725.1 Orchesella villosa
TAATTCTAATGCTTATAATTGTAATTATAATCATAATTATAGTCCTTTGTTAGTTTGGCATGAGCTGCGTATCTACCTTGCTTGCAAGCAATTTATTACACCAAAGTATCCACATAAGACATAGTAAACTAATGCCTTGCTGCTTTCAAATACGACTCACCGTGTACGAGGTAGAAATATTTCTCCCCTATCACATATCAAGTATCGTTTGTCTTGCATGAATCGTATCAGTCTGCAATGTGCATGAATTTTTTTAAACGAAATTACCATTGCGCACTAATTGAATTAGTTCACTGGTTGAAAAAAACCTTTCTGCTTCACTTTTACAAAGATTAGCGTGTGCACTCAAGGAAAACTGACTGGAACACTGGTGATCACTAACCTATATTTTGTATTATTGGCTGGTCAATCTCAAATACGTAAGACTATCCTCGTTTCGTATTTGTAGTCTTGGTTATTATATATATCAAAAAAATAATCTTAATCTTCGAAAAAATATTAAGTTACGTAATCAAGTAATTTGACTTAGTGTGGTATTTGATTGTGTAAATAAGGTCATTAAAATATATAGTAAACTATTGAGACTTGTTGAAGTTCGTAGTTCTCTTGTCAGCGAAGTTGCATACGCCAAAATTGTGACTGAGTACTTTTCGTCGAATTCTTATCAAATAGCAGCCCTGCGGTTTAGATTTATTACCCATGTTCTTTTTGACCAACTTAAATGCATATAGTGTTGGTTATGTGTCAAAATGGCATGTGTCTACACAATTGTGTTGTGTCAGTGAATGAGTCAGAAAAAAACGAACGTGTGTCACTCTTGACACAAGACATTTGCACTTGTATCACTAGCGACACAACGTGAAATGAAACACTTTTCATTTGTGTCGAAAGTCTATCTATACAGACATATATATTACTTAGCAAATAATATCTTGAATTTCTATCACAATAATATTTCCAATCTATATATAAAACGCTTATATTGAGAAAATTTGAAAACATGCATAACTATGCCTACCGCTAGAGGTCACACACACACCTTGGGGGTCATGTAGCATATCGTTGGAATCACGAAACGTTGCTGAATTGTTGGGTTGTGTCGTTTCAAATCTCTTACGCAAGGATAATTGTGAAATGATTGCCTGAAGATACCGCATTTTACGATTTTATTGGAAATTTAACAAATAAACCTATGCACATTTTTTTGTTTGGTTACCTCTGCAGGGTACATTTTTTGTGCCAATGGGATAATTAGCAAACCATTATGACCACAATGCGATTCTGAGGAATCATCGGAGGGTAATATTTAGATATTACAGTAGGGTCCTGCCCCTTTTGGCTCCTGCACTCAGGAGATTTTGTTGCAAAATATAATAAAACGCACTATTTGCGATATCTATGTAGCTCGTATGCCCAGATAAAAGGAGTCGTATCTTATATCATTATAATTGTAAAGAGAGCTGCTTTTTCCCTTTATATATATTAATGCAGGTTTATGAATATACGGGTTCACCAATGTGGGACTGTTCACGATTTGCTTTAAAATACTTAAAATTGAATTATTTGCAGTGCCTCTGAGGGGGCTTTAGAGTAAATGCGCCATGTTCCATGCGACAGTCAATAAATAATATGGAATGGTGTGATAGAAATGTTTTTATCAGAAGAAATAAAAAAATCATTACCGGTTGAATAAACCATAATCAAGGGTATCCGATTCAGGATTGTGCTACCACTTACTTCACCCTTCTAAGTTAGAAAGTGATTAAATTTTTTACCTGAAACCTTGCATTTATAAAATGGGCCGAGCTTTACAAATGTAGTCCATAGAACAACCTGACATTTCAATTTGTGTCTGGGTCAAAGCACCCCTGACACAATACAGACAAGACACAATAAGGATTGACACAAATGTCTCACTGAAAATTCGACATGTGTAAAATATGGCACACCGCAAACTCTTTCTGCCTGACACATATTGACACCACACTACCAGCACTACATGCACCTGCACCAATTATTTTGTTTCGACCGCAGGCAACTAAAGTGCATTTCTACCTTCTTCTCAATGTAGATGGAATAATTTAATAATAAAAATGATGCAGACCAACCTATGTTTATGTAACGATTATTTATTTATATATAACATATACTACTTTTCATTCATTTACATTAAATTAGAACGCCAACAAAGCAATGCGCAATTTATTTTATTGTAGTTGCAATTAAAGATAAAACCAAGTGACACGTATATGTGCTTTAAACATTTACCTTTACCAGGCACCAGTATTCTGGAGATCAGAAAATCACATTTTATAAGAAAACCCATAAACACTTGTATAACGTTATGCATTTGTAAGGGTTAATGCCAATGCTCAAATAAGATATATGCTTACACTGCCATTACTAATACCACACAGGGAAGATTCCCAAAACCAAATGGCGAAGAAGTTCATACGAATTATTAATGCATTGAACAACTTTGCAATCTGCTTGCAAATCTTCGAGTCCTGATACAAAAAAAATTATAAATAATTCTTCAAATATATACACACTTGTTATAGAGTATGTTTGTTATGACAGATAATTACAGTTATTAAAATGACGACGTATTGAATCTACATATATATCGAATGAGTAAAGCCGGTCAAAAACATTGCTAGTGTTTTTAGTGCCAGGTAGGAGTGGCTGCTGTGTGATTCTGTGACGATGATGCAGCCACAGGAAAATGTGTTCGGCATTTCTCTAACGTCAAGCCGTATTATCAGAAGCATGAGATTCTACCGGGTGTATAACAAGAAATGTAAAACATATATAGAGAAATGATCAACCGTTGATTCTGTCTGATACTGGAAAAAATTATTTTTTTCCATATGGGATCATACTTTAAGAAGGTAACGCAAAAATCCGTCATTTTTGGCACCCCCACCCCCCTATGTAACTTTAATGTCACAAAAAGTAAAGACCACCCTACCCTCCATGTCACGTTACGTAAGGACAGACTATTTAGGATTAATATGTACATGTATCCGATAGGATCCTTAGGTACATTTATCCGATTGGAATCTTATATACATTTATCCAATAGGATCCTTAGGTACATTTATCCGATTGGAATCTTATGTACATTTGTCCAATAGGATCCTTAGGTACATTTATCCGATTGTAATATTATGTACATTTATCCAATAGGATCCTTCGGTACATTTATCCGATTGGAATCTTATTTACATTTATCCATAGGATCCTTATGTACATTTATCCGATTGGAATCTTATGTACATTATCCAATAGGATCATTAGGTTCATTTATCTGATTGGAATCTTGTGTACATTTATCCAATAGGATCCTTATGTACATTTATCCGATTGGAATATTATGTACATTCATGCGATAGGATCCTTAGGTACATTTATCCGATTGGAATATTATGTACATTCATGCGATAGGATCCTTAGGTACATTTATCCGATTGGAATATTATGTACATTTATCCAATACGATCCTCAAGTACATTTATCCGATAGGATCCTTAGGTACATTTACACAGTATCGTTATGTTTATTTATCCACTAAAATAACCTTTTTTACACTTTTCTATAATACTATTTAAAAAGAAAAAGTATTAAATAGTTGGCGGCGTGATTATGCTGCATAGTAGAGACTTTTGGTAAACACACATAGCGTGACCGTCACAAGTTTTGAAACCCACCCCACCCCCTATGTCACAAATTATCACGGCTTCAACTACACCCCCCACCCCCACTCAGTGCGTTACCTTCTTAAAGTATGCTCCCTATAAAGTGTGACCTTCACGTTCTGAAAGCCATTGCACTGTGATCAGCTGTTGATTCTTTTTGAGAATACAGAATTATTTTGCCATTTAAAACATGTAATCTTTCGCCCAGATATATGAGGTCACAGGTTGTCCACAGGTCTGAAGTTCCTTTCAACTTATGACCCACTCATTGTTTTGGCCTCATTTGTCAGTGTACCACATTTGATGTCAATCGGTCCAGTAGTTTCTGAGATATCGTGTTTACACATAGACATTAGGAGGTGCTTACTAGATGACATTAATTTGACACAACTATCAGGAGGTGCTAACTGGATGAAAAATTCAAGGAATAAAAAAGTTGAGCAACAGAATTATATAGTAAGCCTGAGTTTCGACATGAAAAAGATAAGAAGTCAATATTTGAGGAGACGGCGCACAACCATTCCTCGCCCTGAACCTAAAAGTCTCTCCATCTTTCAATTTTACGTTTTGCTCTCATACTATCAAGTTGTAATTTATTAGTAATCTCTGCACTTCTGTCATCTGTCGGGAATTTTAGGGCTAATCAGGATAACTGTGGTTAGCCAATTCCGATATCCACTTTCCGGTGTCCTTGGGAATCTTTAAATTAGAGGATTCATCTGAGAACCTTCCTCATCAAGACAGAAGTAAGGAGCCGAGCCTATCAACTTTCTACCTTCAGCAGTCCAGCCCATCACCTCATCAAGCCAGAGATCGAGTGGTACTTATTGTAAAGGTACATTATTAATACATATTTAAAACTCGTTGTATCTCAGGCTAGTTATTTAGTGTGGTGGCTAAAGGTTGCTGAGGTCCCGAATAAACGGAATACCGAACCTTTAGCGTTAGGGAGG
Source organism: Orchesella villosa (assembly GCA_036850725.1). Classification (NCBI taxonomy): domain Eukaryota; kingdom Metazoa; phylum Arthropoda; class Collembola; order Entomobryomorpha; family Orchesellidae; genus Orchesella; species Orchesella villosa. The sequence continues at coordinate 4,652 of JAANSM010002511.1, forward strand.
TAGACAGTGGGGTTAATGTCACTCCGACACGCCTCAGGCTCTACCAGATAAGCTAACTGTTTATCTGTTTATTTGATTCTAGTGGAGTAATACAATTAGCGCTAAGAGAGTAATGAAGTATGAGGCCGGTCGTGGGAACGCTGTGTTCCTCTTACCTGTCACAAGTTGTAATTTAAAATAGAAATAAATGAGTAGTTAAACAGTGCTAAATTGCCGTGTAAACGCCACGTCAACTTATTTCCGAACTCGTGACATTATCATATTTAATTGTTCACGGGAAACAACCGTGATTCTCATTTTCCGTAACTAAATTATTTTCTTATGGGAGATATGGGAAAATCCGTTGCCAAGCAGATTAGTTAGATATCTCAGTGTATTTTTCTGAGGCCATCACTTATTCCGTCCCATAGCAGATGACGCACGTCTTATTTGCAGTTCGTTATCTAAATATAATAAATAAGTACGGCAACTCAACGAAAAGTAATGGTTTTCCATTATGTATAATTGTATAAATATTATATAAATCTGCAATCTGTTTGTAATGGCACATAATTACAGTAATAAAAATGACGACGTATTGAATGTAGCCGTATAACAAGTAGTGGTCGTCAAAGAACGGCTACTGCTTGTGAGTTCCATGCATGAGGGGTTGGGTAATTATGTAAAGATGATGAAGGCAACGAAAATCTGTGTTCGGCATATTTCCAACTACAACTCGTATTAGCAGAAGCATCAGATTCTCTAACAAACGGTTGTATACTAACCTGGTATTGCAAATATACTTGCAGCGCACTAGAACAACGAATAGGCGTTAACTGAATGAAAAAGAGATAATTATAAGGGTGGAACATTAAAATAGAAAAACGCGTAAATTACCGTGATAATAACCTCTATGAGAAATATGCCATTTAAAATCAAAAATACATTTCTCCTTAAATATAATGTCCGCTATTTTATTAGAAATTTCAATTACTATAAATCATTTTTTAATTCCTTTATTGTACTATTAAAGTCTGATTTGGTCGTTGTAGCCTGCAGGCTTCCGTGTTGACCTGTATTGGTATTACTTTTGCTTCTGGTCGTACTTCATAAAACTTTTCTTTATTGTGATTCCATGTGCTTGTATACATACTTTTTTTGATAATTTTGGCAAGTGCATGAGGATTGTTCCTAAGTCTAGGTGACATTTCCACCTACCAACCATAGACTCTGATCTGTAGATTTGTACACTGATGGTTTTCCAGTTGAAGATGGTACTAACGCGACTGTATTTGTTAATTTGACACTCTTTAAGTTTGGTCCATTTAGAAGCATAAAGTTACAAATGTGTTGCAGTGACGCCACTACCTCTAATCTTCACTTCACATGAGTATGTCCATTGTCCATTGAAACGCATCAGTTTATTTAGTAACATTGGATTTAAAAATTGTTTCGGTAGTGAACGTTTATAAGAAGTTATAACTACCTTTAAACTTCAAATTCTTTGGAATTGATTATCTTCTCTGGACTTCAAATTTTTGTATGTACGTTTCGGTCCTGCTAAATTAAATGAACGAATAAATGTTTCGTATAATGAAGGAATGATGATAACAAGCATTTTCACTTTCATTTACTGCCGCGTAAATGTAAATCAAAAGCATGACAAAGATATTCTTGTTAATATTTAGATGACATATTTTGTGCATTTTTCAGTTAAAGATAATTAAATTTGCATACATAGCTACCTTTTGAGAAAACATGATTGAAATAAATTCAGTGAGCTGACGCTGATCTGCGTGAATACAGTCAATATTTCTTGATTTACTTAAGTATGGAATTTTTTTCATAGTTTACATGAAATGGTAACTTCATAGATATTTGGAATTTGCTTTAATGATATAGTGTATTTTAAGTAAAACGTCATTCAATGATAGTGGATTTTATGTAAAATAAGTTAAAAGTCATGTAGGGACTTTTTATATAATTTCTGGGGCACATTCCTCTTTAAAAAAAGTGGCGATTAAATGAATCCCAATGAAAAATGAAGAAATAGAAAAGTTGAGTAACCTAATTATAATTATATAGTGAAACCAAGTTCGTCAATGTCAAAACCAGTTAATATTCAAGACAAGGGGACGTGTCTTACACAACTCGACTACCTTATTTATACGTGTTTAATAGGATACCGATACCCCATAATTATTTGATTTCTTGATCAAACATGTTAGTTGAAGCTCGTTGTAAAGTATGAAAGGTACACAACGAAAGGTATGAACATAACTGGTTTGTTCTATTGCATTGTGGATAAATATGCATATCTGCAATATGCACAGGTAAAATTGATGCCCTCTTCAGAATCACAATGACTGAATCTCTCCTGCTCACAGCACTAAAAGGCATCACGTTTTGCACATATCCTTTCTCAGTTACGAAAACGACAACATGCAGATGTGTGTGCTATTACGACAAATCCCATGAAGTATATTCAATTTAAGAAGGTAGGAAAAGAGAAGAAGAATTTTTATTATAAACAGTTTTAATTGACATATTCTACAGTTTAGATCAAATGAATACGAAATTCTTTAGTCAAGCTACAGAAACACGACCTACACCTTTTAAAACAGTTTTGAAATGAAAAAAAGACTAATTAAACTGTGCAATACCGAAAGGAGGGTCCCATTATCGGAAATAGGGAGCCGAAATGAGTTTGATTTGGGAGCCTGCTGTTTCCGTGCGGAATGGTTGGAAATGATACATGGCCTTGGGAGAAGGGAGTGAGGCTGTGCTACGGGGGTTCAACCTGAATATACCGAAATGGACCTTTGTGAGAATACATGAATATCAACTTGAAGAGTGACAAACAGTTTCGAAAATTTGTAATTACTTTTTTGACACAGGTATTGTCTTTTGGGGAGCAGTGAATGTGGAAAAACTACCATACTCTCGTGTATGTTAGGGATTAGGAAACTAAACAACGATAACATTTTGCTGTTTGTTACACCATGTTTCCATCAACGACTATATGTTTCATGCAAAAATTAAAGTATGGTCATGTTTTACAGAAGGGCAGCGGTGGGTGCGGAAGGTACTCAATATATAGAGTAAATGAAGAGGTTCATTTGAACAAAATTGTGAATCACTAAGGAAATATTAGGGTGATTTGACGTATAATTCGGCTTCGACATTTCATCTATAGTAGTTTAACATATTTAGGGGAGAATGATATAGGAATACCTGGAAAAGATGTTGGTTACATGCCACAGGATATTACTCTCTATGCCGACTTCTCCATTTTCGAAACGTTCCAATACTTTGGCACATTGTATGGAATTACTGGAGAGCAAGTGAAAGAAAAATCCTAGTTTCTTAAGACATTGTTTGTGCTTCCAAGCCAGCAAGTGTTCTTTTTAACCACCTTTATGACCTTTAAGCAAACGCTTTACTTGCGTAATCGGCAGACTTACCACTTTCATTAGCCTGCTGTCTGTAGAATTAATTTCTTCATGCTAAAAACTTCAGTTAAAGTTAAGTGAACTTTTAGGTTGTAGGATTATACCTGTAAATCGTGAAGTGAAAAACTGAAACAGTCAATAAATATATACTTGCGTCAATGAAAAATGTGAGCTGTTTTATTGGATTTGCTTAACTTTTGAACTGTTAAGCTGTGTTGTTGAATTTGAAAAAATAGTTGAAACTTAAGAAGGCAACATGACACGACAGATCTTTTTGAAAAGATTATTTATAGTTGCGACGCAGAAAAGTTTGATGTTTGTTTGTCGAGTATAACCTCCTAGCTAAGTATATTTAAAAAGTCATAAGAAAATTGTTAAAGAGCAAGACTAAAATCATCAGGAAAATCAACTTTCAGCGAGCCTGTTTTCACTCGTTTAAATTCGAACTGTATTGAAATAATATGCTATCCAGCAAATTCAGCAAGGAAACCGCAAAAAATCAAGGGCACCAAAATTAAACGTACTGCTTTATGTAAAATCATCATGAATGTTAAGACGCAGCAGCTCAAGCTCAGTAAAAAAATCTAAGCCCTCCTTACGATTGTCTTCAGAAAACGTTCAGTGTGTAGAGAACAGGAGTGGAAGAATGACAATGAAAGTGAAACTTTCAACTGGCACCTCATGTACGAAATGTTTTATGTGCCTACGCGACATCTCATTTTCATTTTCTGCGCCTTTATATATTTGCAGAACGTGTAGAGGGAATAACTGAATAACTTAATCATGAAAATGTGGGACACTTTACAATATGCCTGTAGTTATAAAACGATTTCATTTATATATAATGGTGTGTAGCAACTCCATTATGGATAATTTGCACCAGGTTTTGGCCGAAATCTCTGAAAAAAATATTCATAAATATTATTAGGGCAAATATAAACAAGGGCAAGGTTCCCATTCCGGATTTTTATAATAAACGTCTAGTATATTATATAATATAATCAAAATAGTGGTGCATGAGCCATGAACATTTCGTGGTAGTAGGGGTGCATTGAACGTAATAAAAGCGAAACTTGAAATATCAGAACTGCACAAAGATTCAGCCGTAGAGCAGTCATGCAACTTGTTATTATTTAGGCACCTTTAATTATATACTTATAAAACATCTCAGAATAGTGGAATTCCTTGTTGCAACGACGATTTAAAGCCAAAGAATTAATAATCAGACAGCTGCAATAAAGATTAGAACAAAAACCGGGTTAAAATTTATGAGCTGGTAATTTGATAAACAATAACCAGGCATAATAATGACTGGAACACAGCCACACTGGTTTGCTATAACAATTTTAGTTTATACTAATCAGAAAATGCGCATAAATTATCTTGAAATGAATTTAGATTAAGAACGTAGCACACTAGCCGAATAACACACTTTTAGTCTGAAAACGAGAGTGCACCGTAAGTTCCTATATAAAGATAGGTATTGACTTATCATTCGGTTACAAAGACTTTTTGACAATTTGCAATTATTTAAAGTAAAAAAGCATATATTATTGGTCATACATCATGAGGGTTGGCATGATCGAAGCATCGATCATCGATCAATGACTTGAAACCCCTCTGCGACAATCACTCCGGAGAATCAGAGTTGAAATTTAGAACTAATAAAAATCGACGAAGTAAATTATATCCATGTGCTTACCTCAATTTCGGGTCAACTATAGCATTTGGATCTCCAACTTTTCTCATTGAGGAAGTGTGATATAAAATGAGGAATAAAATAGAACGTGAATGATGAGAGCAACAATGAAATTGCAAGTGTTCAATCGGGCAGAGTTTTTGGTTAGAAAGGTAAAATCGTACTGATTTATTTGCCGGAGAGACCGGTTTATATACTAGGATTTAACTAGGATAAAATTATAACGAACCCTATGTAGCATTCTGCAAACAAAAGTATCTTATCGAACAATTTTCATGTTTCTTATTTATTTTTATAATTATTTCTAACTACAGCAATCTAGGCGTGATTTTCGAACTTTTTTAAAGCAAGAAAGAACAATTGTAACTTAATTGCTACAAGATTCAATGAACTTTGGAATTACAACAATTAAAAACATTATGACCATGTCGTTGGCATCTATAACATAAGCAATTCATTTTGCACGAGTACATGCATTATCAATTATGCACATCTAACGTAAGAGCATCACGTTACTTACTTAGCATTGTACAAATGTTGACGCATGTAGCGCAAAAACCAATTTCATTGACCCGTCAGATTGCATATCAGGATTTATCAATGACGCGGATATGTAATCTTGTTTTTAACTTACAATATAAGGCATAGAACCATCCAAATTTCATTGTCTAGTTTGCTTATGATTACTAGGTCAACTAATAATTGTCGTTGTTGTTAATACTTTATACACGCAAAGTGCATGGAAAAAGCTGCTTAGGTACCGAATGACAAAATAATAAAACATATTTGCATCCTCAACATCCTGTCAATGAAAGAACCTTGCGTTTTATTTTGGATTAAATTGCTTGTAAGCAAGGTAGTTGAGGTGCTCGCCAGATATAAAAGCACAAACTTCCACTGCGTATAAATTGCAACAGACTTGGTTTAATCAGAGGGCAATTGCGTACGTTGATAAAGTATCTCAATATGCATAAATAAGTAGTCGAACCTTTAGTCTTAATTCATTTTTCCATGAGCTACGTGAAGCGAATGAAAAAGTATCGAAATCATGTTTTTCAAAATGGGGTAAATTTCGAGCCTTAGATTTTCGATCAACCCCTGTAAAATTTTCATGTATCAAGGAATCTCTAACGATAAGTCCTCTCGCATAAGTATAATATAGGAGTCGATAAGCATATGTGACGTTTAAAAAATAATCCTTAACCAATACAGTCGAAACTGTGGTTAGAAACATTTTAAATTTTCAACCCCAAAAACATTTTTGGATTTACGAGTTTACTGCGAACTCAAGACATAATAAAAAGTTGTATGAAGTATGAATTTCTATTCTTCATTAATATACTCACAAAATATATGCTCCATTCGCACCGAACATTGTTTAGAGCTCGGTGGCAGGCATGCATATTCGGGAACTTTTAAAAACAGCTAATCGTTGAAATTACACAAAAATTGTTCTGCATGTGCTGAGTCACATCATAACTGGGAACCGAAAGAAACTAACTAATTTTTGAATCAGCACATTTGTGAAGTACGGAAATAATTTGAATTCGGCGGCAAACAATTGTCTGATTGAAAATGCGAATCGACCAAAAAATTTTAAAGGGTACGTAAAACGTCCTGCAGAAACTCTTTATATAACTTCCTATCTAGTACTGCAAAGTAGGTTTGAGAATATTCTGAGGTCCTTTATTTGTCTGTTGGGTGCTTCGTCCGTGAGTTGAGACATTTTGGGGTAAGTAAATTTATACTCCATTCACAGTAACATACTGAAGGTTGAATTTTGTGCACTCACTCAAAATGTGATTGATGTCGACGCCTATGAATGTGAACTCATGTAGCTTAACACGTTTACTCCCATTTTATTGATCCGTGCGATGAGATGGCATATGTTTGATATGTTATCTGGTTATCAATTATACTGATAGTTCTTTGTTTTGTCTAGCGCTCCCTGAGACGGAGACGGAAGTTCATAAAAAGTACTCGTCTGTAGTGCTTATCATTGCTTAATTAGTTATTGTATATCGTTTCAATTATGTTTTAGATACGCCTAGTCTGCCAATTCAGTCAGTGCTCAGGACCCTAATTAGGGTCCCTGGCATGGACCCTAATTAGGGTCCCGGGGACCCTAATTACTGTCCTTTGGCGCTAAAGGACCCTAATTAGGGTCCTTTTCCATTTTTTTAAAGAAAACAATTTTGTAACAAAAAGTGTGAAGGAGTAACAAGGATTAAAATTCATTTTTATGAATTTCAATAATTTTAGAAATTTTCCACCGTGGCAAATCTAATTTTCACCGTGGAAATTTTTTTAAACGATTTTTTAAAGCAAAAAAATGCTAAAAGACCCTCATTAGGGTCCTTGGGGCCCAAAAGACCCTAATTAGGGTCCTTGCGAGGGACCCTAATTAGGGTCCTGAGCACTCACTGCAATTATCTACCGAACGACGGCATAATAATAATATTATTGAACACCACCACATCCTTTTAATAACAATCAGTAAGACTAGCTCAATCTTTGGCCATAACGTTAAAGATTTGCCCTATTAAAGTATGGCTTAAGCGGCAATATCTACCTGGCTGATTGACACACTTTCAAATTTTTGAAGCACGATACAGACCGAGTTAGAATATACTTAAATGTATGCAAATTAGTGAATCTTTCTTAAATAAAACTATTTGATTCGTAATTGAGCGACTTCAACCTAAGAATTTTTTGACACGACAAGCTCAAGTTAATTTTTTAATTAATTGCACAAACACTTCTGAAATACAAATTTACACCCTGAAAAGGACTCGACAATCATAATATAGAAAATCTGTCAATGTTTATTTAAACTTTGATTTTACTCAGCGGCTCAGGTAAAATTACAAGTAACTCTAAATGTAAATTTTAGTTGGAAACAAAAATTCTCTGACTATGACAATTAATTGCATACAAATTTAAAGAACCCCCTAAACATTAAATATTTGTTAAATTAAATCCTATCATAGCTTTTTTCATGTAAAACTTACACACCAGATGTCAGACACACCTCACACACCTTCAGCACATTCGTAGTTGTAAATTTAACAGCGCAAAGTATGGACAGAAGCAGACATACAAAATTAGCAAGATCTTTACTAACTTTATAAATACATTCTTTGTTTAAAAGTTTTTATAAATCAATGTATTAATCAATATATCAATTATCTTTTTTATTGTTTTAAACAAAAATTCAAAGGACGAACTAAAATGTATAAATTGAATAAACCAATCGTTATGAATAGCCAGTCAGTCGATACTTGTCGATCAATAACCTGAACCCGTAGCCGTTTTCCTTAAGTCTGAATATAAATACTTAGAAATAGAATAGTGCGACTAAGTGATATAAGGAATACATGTCATCGACCATAGACTCGCTTAGCAATGGAAATAAACCTTGGAATTTATTTAGTGTTGCTGATTACTTCAATCAAAGGTAAGTCTATTTAAATTTTATTTTTTATTGGAAAAACATTAACTGAATTTAATTTGTGAATACTGCAGATGTATCATGTTGGAATGATAGGAATAGAATTGCATCATTTCCAATGCAATTCGAGAAACCAGAGAGTTTGAAATCCCCATTAGAAACCGCTCCACGACTACTCGCCTCAGGAGGACCTACAAATCCCTACAATAGATCTTTTGACTCGTTACAACTCCCAATGTTAGGAATGATGGAAAATGCCACTATAAAAGTACAATCCTTATCAATACTTCATCTTTTCTTTTGAATCCTATAAGGAAAAACAAAATCCAGCATACATATTTTCTTATTTCAGACTTTATTTGATATACAAGACGGAATTCGTTACGTTCTCCAAACGAACAATGAGTATACTCTTGCTTATCACGGTACAGGATCAACGGGTTTGTCAGCAGTAATGGATAACATGATTGAGCCTCGTGACAAAGTACTCGTGTTCGTTTGCGGGTACTGGGGCGACAAAGGCGCCAGAACAGCTCAGAGATTTGGTAAGGTTTTACTGGAATATATTTTGTATACAATTTCACGTACTCTTTTTTTTTGTTATTTTGAACACGTTTCTGTTTAAACACTTTAGGCGCGAATGTTGTCAGAATAGAAAAGCCTCCTGGATCAAGATTCTCTTTAAATGAAATAGAAGCTGGCATAAAGCAACATAGGCCCAATATACTCTTCATTGTAAATGGGGAGAGCTCAACAGGCGTCTTTCAACCGCTTGAAGGCATTGGCAACCTCTGCTATAAATGCAATTGCATCACCATCGTCGATTTAATAGCGACAGTGGGACAACAGCCATTTAAAATGGATGAGTATAAAATTGATGTGGTTTACTTGAATAGCCAAAAAGGATGCGGCGGGATAGCCGGTTTGTCTCCTGTCTCATTTTCCCCTAGAGCAATGTAAACCCATATAATAATAGGAATTCTGAAGACAATGCTCTGTATTTTTTTGTAATATAATTTGTGTATGTTCCAGGAGCAAAGTAAAAAGGAGGCGAAATATTGCAAGAATCCTCCATACGGATATAAATGCACAAGCGGACGCTTGGTTTATAACCAAACCGGTAGAAGTAAAGCATGATGCGTTAGCTCACTCCATATCCGTTTCCCTATTATACATGCTTCGGGAAGGTTTGGCAAGGGTTGCTGAGGAAGGAATAGAAAATGTTTGGGAAAGGCACGCAGATACACACAGTTATATTCAGTTTCGAGCAGCTAAACTTGGACTTGAATCCTTCATTGCAAATCCTGAAGACAGATTACATGGAACATCACATTTTAATGCTCCCCCAGGCAAGGATGTGTTTAAGATTGTGGACTATATGCTCGAAAAGTAAGTTATATTTACAATATAACATTAAAAGTATTATAATTTATAATGATTGGGAGTAATATTAATTGTGGTTTGCTTGGCGTTCAGATTTTCAATAGAAATATCCCCAGGAATATTGACGAGTTTCGGAAAGATTATTAGGATCGCACTCATTGGGAGCAATTCCAATCGAGAAAATGCAGCAAGGATCATGGACGCTTTGGAGATTGCCCTCAATTCCGCTGAGAC
>JAANSM010002512.1:0-14848 GCA_036850725.1 Orchesella villosa
TGGCTGAGTATGAGACTAGTGTTAATTGGTAATGGAGGAGCAGTAACATCAAATTTAAAGAGAGGAAGCATAATTCTGTTAACCCAAGATGGAGATATAATAGAATTATGCAGAGTAGCCGGATGCTGGCTACCAGGGCACATGGATAGTATATGGGCTCCATCATGTACCAGTATGATTCATCAAGGATTTGGATACGGAATTCGTCAATTGTTCCCAACTGCGATTGAAAAGATACACGGTGAGGTCCCGAACACTAAAGAAAGTTGGAACCGTTTCTTAGACAAAACAAAAGATAAAGAATTAATATGCCAAACCATGATTGGCACAATTAATTTCACATTTACCCAAAAAAATGAATCATCAGCGCTGAAAGTACAAGCAAGACAGTTTGGAAAGCACTACTCAATGACGTTATGTACAGGTCAACGTAAGTAATTTTTTTTATATACGATGTTTTTAGTAGTAATAAAGATTTTTTTTTTCAAAGAGGCGGATGAGTCTTCAAATAAACTTAAATAAATGTACATATATTTTATTGTTTCATATTTTAGAATGCTACATGCTAATTGAAGAATCCAGAATTACATCAACACAGTCAGTTTGTTTAAACTGTGAGAGAGAGCAAAAACCAGCATGCTGGAAAACTTGGTCAAAAGAAAATTGGATGAAAAGGAATATTAAATCAGAAGGTAACCCAATGCGTTATGTGACATGTGAATCAAAATCACAATATTGGAGTACAATGAGTAAGTAAAAAAATATATATATAGAGTACCATTATTACAATTATTATTACAATACCATGCAATCAAGGATCATAGCAATTAAACAGTAGCATGAACAGTAGCAATTAAAGATAAAAGTAGCATGCACAACTTTTTCACTTACTTTCTTCAATTAATTCCACCTTCACTTTTTACTTTAATGGACCCATCTACAAACTAAACTTGAATTTTATTTGATCATGTACTCTCACACCACGCATATTCTCCTAAACATCGTCAGACATACAATTTGCATAGACCTAATATGTATTATATACCACATATAATTTAACTTGGTTTTATATATTACTACCTACCTGTAGGAGAAATCAAACTTCAAATGGACAAAAGTTTAATCATAAACAAAGTGCAGAGTACTGCCAGTTTTAACAACTTGTCCGAATTTAAACTAAATGAAGAGATGACTGGAAAGCCTAGTATACTTGCGAATCGAGTTTACATTCTCAAAATTGGACCACTGCAACTCCCAGTTCTTCTAGAAAATGGAAATATAGGACAAGGAGCCCAAAACAGTAACATCAGTTCAGATCAGTTCTCTCTCGTCCCACATCACATAACATCCCACTCATCCGCCATCAATCTGGGGCTACTACTTTCGCAAACTATGGTAGGAGATATCAACTCACTGGACATGGCAGATTCTAAATGGATCCAACTAAACTATTCAGAAATTCGAAAATATCGGAAGCTTGCAAATAATGCTGTCCAAGCAATGGGTATTAAAAATGACCTCCAAATGAGAGCATATTTATGTTGGTCGGGAAACTGGTGGATATTGTACCACGACGGAAGAAAACTCGTGATAACGGTCCATAGAGCTTCAACGATGCTGGTAGCAGTATTTGTTCAAGAAAACATATTTGTAGAATTCTGCTGGTTCCCAGAGTGTGAAGAAGAATTCGCATTTTTAAATGAAATGCTGCTATGCCCAACACACATGCATAGTTATATAGAGCGGTTATCACAATTATGGCCAGTTATGGAATCCTTGAGAGCACCTCAGAATACCAATATTTCTATGGAATCGGAAGGAACATCATCAGCACAGACTGGACAAGTAGGACTACAACAAGATTACATTATTTCAAGATGGATTGAAGATGCAGTTTTTAATTATTATGGGATCCTTAAACCAAGAATCAGAGTGACTCAAGTAGCTCCAAGTACCAAAAGAAACATGGTAATGAATCAGCTAGAACTATCAGGCACGCATCTGTCAGGATCTATACGAATTGGATCTATATCTGGCAAAGATCTCTATGCCCAAATTAACAAACAGCCAACAGCTTGTCAGCCTTGGAGGAAAGTTTGTATAGGTAAGTAATAAGAACAAAAAAAAAATAAGCATTATTCACATATATAAACATAAGCATGTAAATATAGCCATAATTTTTGTCATTTGTCATTTTATTTAATTAATTTAGAATGCTATGTTTTCGCAGTAAGTGGAAGTGAATTCTGCACAAATCATCGATGTGGCCCTAGTGCTGGCACAATTCAACAATCCATTATGGAAAACTTGTGCAGATTAGGAGAAGTTAGTGATTGGAGCGAAATGACTATATCACTTATAAATGATACGATTGTTCCCAAGATTCCAGTACAAGGAATACAAATAGATGAAAATATATGCATCAAAGTGCCAACGTATTCAACTTTCAGTGGATTGATAAAGCTTTTTATACACACGAAAAGGAGCACCTTCCAACTATGTAACAATATCGAAGTGGGATGCTCTTCTCTTATCAGACAATATAAAATGCTATGCAATAGCTGTGAACTGACAACCAATATATATAGAGTGAAGGTGTTAAGAATATTTTTGGATGGTATCAAACACATAACAGTCATAATCCAGCGTGGACCATTGGACCAAAATGGGAAAATGTCATATTTTAGAAGCGAAATCGGCAGCGTTAAAGAAATGATTGGAAAAAATAGAAGAAAAATATCCTTCTCTAGATGTAAAATACTTCACACGGAACAACATACACCAAATTCTCAAGAAGCAAAAACTTGGCAAACTGCGTATATTCTAATGGTAAATATAGAGGCATCACTAATGAACAAACCAATTAGAATCCTGAATAGAAAACCCTTTATAACGAAACATGTGTGGAGAGCGTTGTCATATATATGCAACAAGCATGGACTAGTACTTAAAAAGACCAAACCAGTCTATCTTAGAACTGACCCCAAAACAGGAGAATCTTTATTTGAAAAGGTAAAGTTTTGCTTAAAAACACTAACAAATTACTAAAAACATGATGATGATGATGATTTCAAAGTCATCCACCTCTTCATATATAGAGGTGGATGACTTTACATTTTTCAAATTTCACAAACAAACTTTACAAATTTCAGGTATCAAATATAAAACTGGTGTACAAGTTACCTGATGAAGGAACAATGAACCCACGAGTTTACTTATTTGAAGACATTTTCAACCAAATATATATTGGTTTAAATGAAATTGGAGAAAGTATTATAATCTTCCCCAACTGGGCACAATGTCATGCTTCATCAACGGATAGCACAAGCTTTCGATTCTTGAAACTCAGCAAGGAAGACCTAAAGAGTAACAAGGTGGTTGCTTTGCTAAAACACGGCAGAAATATGAATGGGCTAATGATGGAAACAATTTTTCAATTAGCCGTATCTTTATTTGTGGAAATGGACACTAATGATGACGAGACCAAGTCGTTACTGAACAAAAGTTTCAGTTACATTGCGCTTCCTTACAACATCTGGTTCCAAGAACTTCAGAGAATAATGGTTGCTAAATACAATTGGACAATTGAAATCTTAGAGAAGGGTATAAACGGATATATTATGCAAAATCTATATATACATTATTATAATATACACTATGCAAATAAAAATATTCTATTTTTGAATACTTTTAGGTAAAGGCACATTTACACCCGTACTAGGCGATGAATACATGACAAAGACATTAGAAAAACCAAGTGCTCTCATACTGGACCCAACATATTATACATATGAAAAAGAAAACGAGACTGAGCAAATCAAGGGTATACCACCAATACCAAGGGAGTATGAAGCAAGCACGTCAAAACCGGAAGAGTATGAAACACAGTTCCAACTAGAATGGGAGAATGATTATGGAGAAATCGAATCAGAATATGAAGAATACAGTGACGAAGAAGAAGAAGAAGAAGAAGAGGACGAGGAAAAAGAAGAAGAAGAAGAAGAAGAAGAGGACGAGGAAGAAGAAGAGGACGAGGAAGAAGAAAAAAAGGGGCAAGGTGAGGGGATGATGGAGGATGGATAATGTCTTTTTAAGTTAATATTTGTAGCGAATTCTTAAGATTATAATTCAGAATTTTATTTAAAGAGTTTTTTCAACTATTGATTTTTCATTTTCAAGTCCAGACAAGTTGTTCATATTGTTATAAACTGATTATACTACTGTCGCATCCATATCATATAAGGTAAAATGCTTCATTATAACATATGGTATTATCATAGTGCCCCAAATAAAAATCTGTAAAAATAAGGACATTTTTGTTTGAAGATTTCCAAGCTTATGCCATCGTGTTCTTCTTTAAATCACATGTCTCACATTATAAATAAAACGAATGATTAATCACTTCAAAAAAACAAGTTTTCCAAAATATCATCAATTTTGTATAGTTGCTACTAAACTTTACTAACTTATCAGATAAATTAATAGTGTCGGTCCAAAATGTTTATATCATTAGAGTTCATTAAGACAGAGACAAAAGGACCAATATTGTTATTCACCGAAGGACTTGAAAAGGATAATATTGAACAAAGCAATAGGATTTGCGAGGTGAGCACTACTAGTTATAGTTGTCAGTAGTTAAGCCAGCATAATAAAATATTTCAAATAAATGACAAACAGAATTCTAGTAATGAGTTTAAAACATAATAATAAAATTATAAACTGTATGCTAATCACTATTTTATAGAAACTGGAAAAGGGTCCAGGTCTTGTTGTCAAACGGGTATCATGTATTCCAGAGTTAAGGAAGTCAGATAATAACATGAAGCACCTTTTGATACTGGATAGTAAGGCTTGGAGTTCTTCCGTTAAATTGATCAACAAGTCTCTTGATTCTCCATACATGTAAGGATGCTATGATGAGCTACCTCTTTCAATCAGTCAAGTCAAGTAGTTTGTCGTCTTGTTTGTACCTTTATATAGATAATGTACCTTTTTCTACAAATTTATGTACTTGTCTTTGACTTTAAGAGGTAGCTTTTGGATTCATTATCATATTAATTACAATTTAACTCATCCGCCTCTTATAGTCATCCGCCTCTTATAGTCATCCGCCTCTTCCGAATGCATGTCATTTAGCCATTAATTACTACTACTGCTGAACTTGTTGTGTTTCTTAAAATAGTGTACTACATGTTAATGTAATGGAAAAGCTATTGGAAACTGATCCACAAAAGTGGTCATGGAATGGAAGCAGCATAAAAAATTTTGAATTAGGAATGAAAAGGTGCTATGTATTTGCGACTGGACAATGTGACACCCGCTTAGAAGACTCATTTATAAAACTATTGAGTGACACACATAGAGATGTATACAACAAACGGACTGTCGCACAAAGGGACTGGAGAGAAAAAGTCGATAAAATAAAGCAAAATATCAAATACTCCAACGGGATCGTATTATCATCAGAGTCCACTTGCTTATCTGCTGCAGAATTGATTATTGTACCATTCACACCAGTTCTTATGCTCAATTCTGCATCACAATCCGATATGATACTACAACAAGAGCTTTTGAAAATTTTGGCTACTACTACTACTGAACAAAAAGTTTTGCTCAAAGGAAATGAATGGATTGAAAATCTATTGAAAGAGGAGTATAAGGAGGGTAATCTTCTCACCTCATTCCCAGCAAAACCACTTGCAGGTTTGATATTTCAAGCTCCACATCTTCATATGGAGCAGGCTGCATTACGATCTCTGAGTCAATTAGGAGGCAGAATATCAATGACTGATGTCCCTGGAGCCCTGCGTATTCTACCACCAAATTTCCAATCATTCCAAAAACCGGGTGACTTGTCACAAGCCGACATCCATAACCTAAGAGTTCAAAATATCAACTGCCTCAATGCAGAATGGTTCAGTAAGTGTTTGAAGGAAAAGAAGATTGTCAAACCAATAATATTCATTCAACCACCATATCTTCCTCCGTTCATGGAACAGTTTAATCTTAACGGCTACAGATTCTCAATATTATTACAATGCCCCACTGATAAATCAAGAGCTGAAAAGATTTTATCCAAGTTAGGAGCGACAATAGTACCAAGCACTGATCCAGACATTGCAGATTGCATAATAACAGAAGAAATTGAGAGCGGATGCAATTGGGAACAAAGAGCAAGGACATTTAAATGTCTTGTAAGTAACAATAATAATATTAAGAAGAAGAAGAAGAAGGAGAATATACATACATATGTATGGGTGTATAATAATAATCATATTATTTAAATCCACATAATAAATATAGAATGATTTTTTCAACCAAAACATCCCACACCAAAGTTTACATTGCCCATCTGTTCACATTCCTACTCGGGTACCTGCTTCAGAAAATGTCGTTGTCAATCAAAAGCTAGTAGGATATCCAGATGAGAAAGTACAGAAGCAACTACGAACACCAACAAGAGAAGAAAGAGGAACTTGCGTGGTGGTGGATGAAGAGGACAGTATTATGCTACATGACGACCTACTAGAGAGAGTATGGGGTTCACGAGAAGACTCGCTTGATTTAGATGTTGAAATTGAGTAGTTAGTTGAAGCAAAAGCAAAAAGAATAATGGAATAATAAAGTGACATGACAAATTTAGCAAAATTCATTAGTTATTAGCTTTAGTTTATATCCTTCTTAAATATACTTTAGTACACTTGTTAAATCGATTTAACAAATAAATGAAATACCTACAGTATTAAAACATGTAAAAGGACACCTGAATGAGGTGAATTCATGGGAAAATGTCATTAAGCCACAAGGCGGACTCTTGAGAAAGTCCATTAGTAAAAGTTCCATAATTCTTAACATCTAGTACCTTGGAATAATCGTTAAACTTTTCAGTATGAATACATGAAACACAAAACGGGAGGTTGGCACGAGCAACCGGTAGCCGAAGACAGAAAGGCTTTATGCAAAGACGATTAACACTTCCACCCTATTAAAAATGAAAAAAAAATTAATATTAACAAACCTGATCATGATGTAAAATTTTGAAAAACAAAAATGTTTTTTTTTGTTCTAGTGCCAAGATATTTACTTTTCCAACAATATAATTGAGTGTCTGATTTCCTCTTCCTATGTAGATCGTGATATAGGTGCTAGCAAATGGTAACCGTACCCCTTTTTCTCCCAATCGATTTATCTGATCCAATAGTTTCATCCAATGTGCATTGGTAGCCTTGTATGGAGTAATTCCCCCGTCTCCATTGAGTTTCTCCAACAGTATCTCTAGAGCAATGATTATCCAGTTCCTCGCTTCTATAATTGCAATTTAAAACCAGACATATATGCATAATGAAAGAAACCATATAAAAATGAATGCAATTTGATATAACTCACGCATAGTGGTATGCTGATGAGAGGATGAACGATGATGATCAGCATGGACTAAACATCGATAACTTGAAAATCGTACTTCGGTACCAACACTAAAACAACCTAGTCAAGAATATGAATACACATAAAAGAATTATTATTATTTCAATCTGAAAATAAAATTAAACAACAATACAAAAAAATGAGCTTCATATATATTTAGTTATTTTTACCTGGATAAGAGCATCCGTAGAATACTAAGGTTGAATCATCATTTATATACTCGAGGGAACAAGGTTCATTTAGAAGATGACTATTTTCAGATCTAGCGAGTTCATACAATAAAACTGTATACTTTTGGTCCATGGAATGATGTTCAGACGGGGTAGTGTCTTTCAGCTTGGCATAAAGTTTTCGAAACACTAATGGATTCGCCAAGTCTCCAGTAACGGAAAACTTTTGCTGTACCTCTGTCATAATCTTTCTAATTACTACACACAACAAATGACATTATACTAAGTTGTTGCATTTAAAATTTGATAATTAGTTGGAAGAATGCTCCTCATATATATATATATATATATACAATAAAAAAAAGATTATCATATTACCAAGACTCGCATCCTCTGACGACGACACTATCGTAATTTCACTGTACACACCTCCACTCGTCTTGTCATTATTATTAGTACGCTTATCCAAACCCGACCCACTGGTCGTATTACCAAAAGATTCAAAAGGGGCATGATTAGGACAGCTTATACCAGCAGATGTAAAGTAAGGACACGCTAAAAAATGATGAGAATAATAGTACATAGTATTATTTATAAACACATCATCAGAGACAGAGTCATCATTAAAGTCATCCGCCTCTTCAACCCATTCATCCCATAATTGCCTCATATTATTATTATGCAACATTTTCCCAAAAAACATACGTGGATCCTGAATGGGGCAGATGGGAAAACGTTTGCTTTCATCATACAAGTTGACAATGAAAAATCCTTTCATTCCTTCAATAAACTTGAGTACCCCCTCATCTGTTATAATCTTAATCCCATCGCGTTGCTCATCTACATCCACTATCGCGTGCTGAAACGAACTATATCTGAACTCGCCAACCTTCTCACATAAGTAAGAAATCAAATCTTCATCAACCCCTTGGATGCTATTATCAGAACTCGTCATCATGTTGACTATATATATATATATATATATATACTATCATAAAAAACGACCACCACGACTGACCCCCCAATTGTCAGGAACGAAACAAAACTTTAAAAAAGAGATAACAATAAAGCTAGCAGATAATCCAGTAGACGGATAACTATTAGCAAAATGGGAATATGAATTTTTAATGCACCACCGAAAGCAGACTATACTACTGATACACAAATGAGAGAAAAAAAGTAAAAGCAAAAAAACAAAGTCTGTTGTTGTGTTTCTTTTCTCTGCGCTTTGAAAGACGATGATGCATACACAATTCTAGTAGTCTGAGCTGCGTGCAACACAAGAAAAGCACAAGTGAAAAAAACGGAAGCGTTTTTTATGGCTGTTTATAAAATTTCTACAACCGAAATTTTAGTCATTAGTTGGAAAATTGAGTCAAAACTTTCTGTCAATGAAGTAAAATAGGTACGAAAACATTTTTGTTGGAGAAAGTCAGAGCGTGTGGAAACGTTTTTGATTTTGAGGATTCTTTTTTTCCATCATGCTCAAGCCAAGCTCAAAAAAACCAAAAATGAAGAAAAAGAACGTGTTAAGTCGTAATATCCTAGAAAATGCGTTGATATATCAGCAGACTTCAGCGATTGTTGTTTTAAACGGCACCAGTAAAACAATGGGTGATGATGATCTAGGCAATACAAAAATTAGGGTTACCGAAACCTGTCGACAAGTTAGTATTCCGGTTAAGTTCGTAGACACTATAGAAGCAGCGGAACAAATTGCTACAGAGGAGGAAGACAATTCACCCTGGATATTTCTGAGAAACCGCAACAAAATGGAAGAGGAAGCACTGTTAAAATCATTTCCATTTGCAAGGTATGTTGCAATTTGCATTATGTATCAGTAATGAAGAGTGTATGCATAATTTCACTTGAGTGTGTATCATTATTAATCTTGATGTTCTTCTTCTTTAACAGCATCTTTGGTCTAGCAGTCCTCATGGAACTGTGTTCCCACAGCAAAGTAAAACTGTTCCAGTTGGAACAGAAAAATGTAAGCAGCCTCATTCTGGAATCGGCAAAGTGCTACATTTTAAATACAAGACAAGAAGACGAAGATTTCATAAAGTCGCCTCCCGACGAGATCCATATTGTACAAGAATTGGAAAAACTGAAAGATCTGATCCTTTGTTGTAATGGGGTGATAACAGACGACGAAGATTCTGCAGACCTCGTAATTTTACAGCCCAGCAATGAGTTCATACTTTGGCCAAACTCAGTATTCATATCAAAGTTAATGAAACTCAAGAGCAACAAAGATATGGATGCAAAGTTGGTGGGAGAGGACTTTATAAACCTGCTAACATCTACAATTCACTCAATTACTGGTAGCTTGTATAAAGTAGATGAGATGCCACGAGCTCGACTATGGGAAGGAATTCATCTTGTTCCCGTCGGACTGGATATGTCTGTACAAGAAGACAAAGTACTGAGAGATCGGATATTGGAAGAACGTATGAATATTAAATGATGAATATTAAAAAAAAAAAAGATGCTTGATAATTCGAATGAATAAAAAAATATTATTGAATATTGAATATTATTATTATGTAGATGGGAATTGGAGCAACACAGTTAAAGCTGGATCTGTGCTCATATTTGGTTCTGAAAATGCGGCATATGAATGGAATGACAAACCAGAGTACAGAAAGGAGTATGTATTGGTAACCTTAGAGTGGATGCTTGAGATAGTGGACAATAAATCATTCAATTACCCATCATTCGTCCCTCTAAACATCCCACTTATCAAATGGCCAAGTTTTGAAAACACGTTCATTTACTTTAGCCCAGAGTTGGTGAAGAAGGGAATCGTTGACTCAAAAATCATGGGTAAATTACAATCAAGGCTCAAAACTATCAAAGCAACTGTTGTAAAGAATGAGGAAAATGCAGATATTATTGTTGTTCAACCAATTGTCAAGGAAATGACAAGTAGAATGATAGGAATACGTTGCCTGGTGAGTAATTATTATATTTTTTAAAAATATCATCATCAGTATTATTGGTCCAATTACAATCATGCTCTTAAAAAACACAGTATTTATTTATGTTGATCCCGTTTGAATAGGCAGAGTCTGCCTTTCTTGGTCATGGTCATCAGTATCAAAAAGAAGGATACAAATGTCCCTTTTATCATAGAGTCATCCAAGAAGGAACACTGAATAAAGTACCATTAACTGGACTTTGTTTTTCCATCTTCACGAATGGGAAAGTGTGGGCCTTTGCAAAAGAGGTTATAATTTTTAACGGAGGAAAGTAAGTCGGTAAAATAAAAGCAATGAAAATGTCATGATGTATTCTTTTACATTATTAACAGAGTATAATTAAAATTTTTAAATTTTAATTGGCGTTTTTAATAGAGTTCGAGCAAAAGACTCAAAGAAAGAGGCGAATGAGAAAAACGTAATCATCCTCCAAGAAGATCACGAGGAAGGGATAGCACAAGCGAAACTTGCAACAGCAGCAGAGAAAAAATGCACTGTGATTCGTCTACAATTTATTGAGGACTTAATATCAAGTGAGAAGAATGCAAAACTAAGATACCAGGACTATGAAATTCCTGCATACTCTTCCACCCTAAAAGCACCTGCAAAGAAAAAAAGAAAACTCAAGGATCAAGAGGAAGCAGAAGCACCAAGTAAAAGGAAAAGTAAATTAAGCAGAATGAAAGCTAAAGAGGCGGATGAGTCTGCTCTAAAGTCAGATGAAAGTATTGTCGATTTAGAAGAAAGCTCTGCTGAATATTCATCAACTGTAAGTCATCCGCTTGTGGTGCAATCTGGTTCAATAGAAGAGACGAGCAGACAGCAAAAAAGGTCAAAGCAGCAGATAGAAGAGAAAGAAAAGAGCATTTCTTTTCTGACCAGTATCAGACCAGCATCAGGACCATTGCGGTACATACCTTCTCATTTCGTGCCATCCGAACTAAACTACAGAATCCAAACAATTCTGAAAAGGGTCTTTTCGTCTTTGGGATATTTTGAGGGAACCATTGCAGACAATATGTCATCGCCACTACCAAACGATTACTGTGAAGGACCATTGGTTTATGTAGGAGAAGAGAGAATCCACAAGTTGATTGTGCCAACATTTATTAATGAGAAAGCAGGTCTTGTCATGTGCTACTTGCAAGAATTAGCGTCACATCCTCATGTTCCTTTGATAGTAGCCATGTACAAATCTTTGGAGCGAGAAGAGAATCTGTTCAAAGCAACTGCTATAATCGGTTCGTAATATGCATCATCATATTCATCATCATCAGTCTTAATTCTTAATCTAATTTTTTTATTATTAATTCTTTTAATGTTACATTAAATTCAGATTCAGTTAAACGATCTTCGATCAATATGGGAGTCGGATGCATAGCAAATTGGTCTAATCAAGGTGGCATAGATCTTGTGTCACGGATTAATGGAGAATGCATTTGCATTATGGAAGTCAGGGGGGTTGATAAAGAAGATGCCAATGAAGACGAAGAAGAAAAAAGGGAAGCAGTCGTTATTTCAATAAGACGCGAAATCCTAAGTAAACAAATTCTACTTATCATTTATTATTAGTAGTAGATAATAGTAAATAATAATTGGTAATGCAGTACATATATATATATGTTCACTTTTTGCTTAGGTATCTTTGGTAGAATGAACGTGTTGCCCAGTTCACTTTCTGATTATCAAATCATAGAAATGTGTACAGATACTTTTTGTGGCTGTGGTAAAGGCCCCCTTGCCCGATATACAGGGTTTCGAGCAATTGCATTGCATAACTATGTAAGCCAACAATATTATAAATCAGTATACTCTCTACTTTATACTTTATCATGATTTATTTATTTTATATTGATATTAAAGGGAAAACCTGAAACCCACACGTATGCATTCAACGTTCCCAATATCAAGAACAGACCGTCTGCTCCGCTCATCATAGAACGAAAATCAGAGAATGATGTAAAGATTATTGTACCAATTACAAAGGCTACAAAAGAACTGAAGATGAACGAGATGACACAAACCGTGATCAAAAGCCTGCTAGAATCACACAACATGAATATCCTTCAAGAATATGTGCAGTATGACACTGTTTGTAAGGCCTGCAAAAAAAGGTTCCAGTTGCAAACAGCCCAGCTATTTAATCCAAGAAAGGACGAAAAACCATGCTCATGCTGTGAACAAAACATTGGGGATGAGTACTGTATTAAACGAGTGAACGTGTAAATATGAGAAGCTTCATGTAGATTAATTATTATTATTATTAGAGTATTGTAAAAAAAAAGTATGATCTATGAATTTTGCTTCGTCATTTTGCTGATTTTTATTTAGGAACAGACGAATTAGATCTTGTTCAATTGATGGAGTATTTGTTAGAAAAACTTTTACAAGTGAGTAGAGAGTTGAATCTAATATGATAGTATTTGTTTGTGTGTGTCTGATATTATAAGCTCTTTAAGCTTATAATATGAATACGTAATTTTTTTTTTCAAGTAGCACTAGATTTTAGAGAGTTATTCATGGAAGCAATAGCCAAGCTATGCTCATCCGAGGCAAAGAAATGCCGTTTCCAACTGAAGAACAAGTTATTGTACGAATTTAGAGCAAAGTCTTTATTTAAAACACAGTTTAAAATAGAAGATAAGATTATTTTTATTACTAAAATCTTAAACTCAACAAGCAGTAATGTACAGTTTAACGTTTTTTGTACGAAAACAAATGAAGTTTTCAAAATTTGTACATATATCTACTGTTTTAAAAGTTGTACTAAAGAATTCTGTACTAACCACGATTTCACGATCGACCTTTTAATACCAAAATAAGTTTAATTAGTATAAAAGTAAGAAGTGTCTGCTAGTACAATGTAATTACAATTTTTTCAAGATAACTGTAATAGTATAGTAATAAAAACGTCAAGTGCTCTTATATAAAACCAATAATATTGAATATATGAAAGAGAATGAGAGAGAGGCGGATGACTTTTTTTTTTCTCTAGTGAAACACTAAGCAAAAACACCATGCATAATAATTATAAGACGAAGAGGCGGATGACTTTGTAATTTGTCCGATCTAGTCCATATAACTGTCAATTCTGTAATCTTTCCATGGATTTTCTCTCATACATTTATACAAAATCCCAAAAACACACTTGAAATTCCAATTTTGAATGGAACCACCCACAAATTGAAGCCTTTTTAAGTAATAGGCCATGTTTTAGTGCATGTCAATACTACGTTTACGTTGTCATCATCTCTGACATGTAAATATTCCAAGATCAATAGAATGTATAAGAGTGATAGGACACGAGAGATAAGAGTGCTAGGACACGAGAGATAAGAGTGCTACGACACGAGAGATAAGAGTGCTACGACACGAGAGATAAGAGTGCTACAACCATTATGACCTGAGTGATAAGAGGGATATGACTTGAGTGCTATGACTTGAGAAAAGAAAAATATATGCTACAACTCCAGCCATAAAAAATGCTACAACTCTAGCCTTAAATCTACTTCAACTCCAGCCAAAACTATAACCATACCTAAATATACAACTCTAGCTATAACACTGCTACGACTCCAACCTTAACACTTCTACGACTTCAGGCATAGCACTGCTACGACTCCAGCCATAAAACTACTACGACTCCAGCCATAAAATTTCTACGACTTCAGGCATAGCACTGCTACGACTTCAGTCATAGCACTGCCACGACTTCAGCTTCAACTTTGCTAAGACTCCAGCCATAACACTACTACGACTTCAGCTTTTACGCTGCTACGACTTCAGCTTTTACGCTGCTACGACTTCAGTTTGAACTCTACTAAGACTCCAGCCATAACACTACTACGACTCAATACAAACAAAAACATGACTCACCAACTGCCGACCCACACAACAAGTCATAACAAATTCATACATACACATCAAAACATAAACACTTAAACGAAAATTCAAAATTTTTTTTTTGAATTCTCCTAAAATTCAAAACCATAACAAGAAGAATTCCAGCATACATAATACAAGCGACAAAAGTGTACTCCGGAAACAGACAAGCGTCCATATCTCTCCAATCGAGTATCTCCACATTGTCCCTTGTTAGAGATTTGGTATTATTGAGAAAGTCAAGTCCTTTGAGAGTTACATTTGCGTACTATATGCAGTTATTATCAAAAGCTGCTACCACATCACCGACACTTATGCTACACATAACACCTCCAGCAATAACAGCTAAATAGTAGAAGATTGGAAGTGTTATCCACCAACAAGATACTG
>JAANSM010002513.1:0-14847 GCA_036850725.1 Orchesella villosa
GGTATTAGGTATAGGTATCAGGTATTTTGGGTTTTCAAAAAGGTATTAGGTAAAGGTATCAGGTATTTTGGGTTTTTAAAAAGGTATTAGGTATAGGTACAGGTATTACCTTGTACCTATACCTTGTATCTGAATACCTGCAAGGTATTAAGGTATCCAGGCTCTGGCTTCCATACCTTCACCCTCTTGTATCTTCGAATTCCGAGAGCACCACGTCTACTCCAAGGACTCAATAAATGTAAACCTATCTATTCCCACTTCAAATTCCTTTGCCAAGTGGACCCCTGTAAAAACACCCAGTTCAGCACCATTTCAGATTTCAGAATACAGCGAGCATCTCAAAACGCAAAAACCCACCTAAAAAAACAGACGATAATAATTCCCTTCACCTCTTCTGCTCCATTTGTGAGTACGGTTGACGGTTTCATCGACTAAAACCTTCCGAAACCCATCCCACCGATCCCAAACCCCGATTTAAAATTACAATTCAAATGTCCACTTCAGAAACCTGGGACCGAGCTCGAGAGCCCTCCACTGCTGACTGCCAAAGTACCATTTTAACTAGTGTCACGGCTCATTCTTCAAGCTATTCTTGGATTTGACGCCATACAAGATCGCCGAATAAAAATGAACGACTTCATTTACGGTGGTGGAGGAGAGGAGGCGAGGGAGAAGGGGCTATTACATACAACATATTTGTCATGTTTGTGAGAAGAAGTTTCGGATGATGGATGAGGAAATCTTTTTTATTGTTTAGAAGCATTCGAAAACGTGTCAGAATAATAGTAAAATCAATACTAAACTTCATTGAACTGCAATTTTAAGGTAATAAAAATTGTTGAAACATTAAAATCATTATAATTGAGTAGTATTCTTACGTTATGCCTGTTATAGTTGTTTTTTACACCAATATGAAAAGGGAAAAGGTGATGAAAACGCTGTCAATTTGTGTTACGGCACCTTTTTGACGTGTACATTCTCCTCGCAGGTTGACAGTGTTAAGAAATGGGAAACCAGCCATTCCTATCCTTTTTTGTTGTATACTTCTACGAGCAGAAAAAGTCAAACAAAAGTTACCATTAAGTATTTTGGTCGATTATCGTAGTAGTTCCCTGTATCTACCTCAAACAATTCCAAAAGATTGAAGCTTGATAAGTAATAACTGAAGATGGCTAACGAGTCTTGTTTTTTCTGTTTAAAGGATGCCGGATGCCTTGTGCTTGTCAACATCTTTTGAGGAAGTATTCCCCAAATATTTTGTGGAGGTTTGCAAAATATTACTTCCAATTAGGAGGTGAAGAATAAGTATGTATGTATGGAGGAATAAAATTGAGAAAGAATCATCATCCCCTTGTCTTTGTGACGATTGTCTTTCATCCTTAGCTCTATTTGCCAACTTTACTTGGAGCTGCTTGGGATTTAAATCCGTCTTTCCTGGAAGCTTGGGGAGTTGTGGAAACTATTACAAATCGAGATGAAACTATTAGAGAAGACGTCACCAGTTCGAGAGGAGCTTAGACAATAATCAATAATGTAAAGGTTAAAAGGACAATTTTTTCTAAATTTTCGAATACAAAAAATTGAAACTTTGACTGAAAATCTTTTTTTGTAGGTTTTTAAAAGGCTAAGGAATTCTCGCCAATTCCTCACATTATCGAATCATATCGAGAGGCTGATGTTGATGTCAATGACAATCAACAATGACGCTGATGCTTCTTCTGGAAACGAAATCTGTCCTTCTCCATCTACATCTCCAATAGGATCATCAGCCAACGCCAATGATAAAACGGAAGAAGAAATATTCAAAAGAAAATCCTGAAGAAATCTTTATCTAAACAAGAAAAAAGTCACCTGCAATTAAGTCTCATCCCACCTCCTCCTCATCATGGGACTGTGTGCTCCACAGAAGGCAAGATAATCTGGCATTAACAAGCCTACGAGCGAACAATTTAAACGAAAGAAATAAGAAATACAATGTTATTTTTGGCAAAAATTATTCGCCCAATTTCCAAAATCCAGACGGAATGTTCACATGATACAATTCCATATTGAGCAAAAATTGGAGTGCGAAATTTGCCACAAATTATATACAACGAGGCGAGGAGTAGACTTCGTCACCAATGTCACCATGTAAAAATGGTTCATCACGGGGGGAAAGCGGATGTTTGTCCGTGTCCTCAGTCCTCATTGTGGAAAAACTTTTCGAAATCAGAAGTATTTGGAGGGACATTTGGCCCGTGTTCATCCCAATCTTGGGGGAGTAGGGCCAATAAAGTGGAAAAAGAAGGAGTATAATTGTCCTCATTGTGAGGAATTTCGGTGGAAATATTCACTGGGAAGGTATATTATTAGGGATCATAAGAAATTGGAGGTGGGGCAAGAGTTGGGCATCATGTTGGAATGTGAGGTTTGTGGGCTGACAGTTTTGAATATGGAATACGGGGAAGAGTTCGATGGAGTAGGATTATCATACGGCGACGCATATAACGGTGGAGGAGAGGAGGAGGGAAGGGTAAATGCATATTAGTCAACATTGTGGGAAGGAATTCAGGACTTGGAGGAGTTGTAAGATTCATGTAAAAACGCATGAGAATAGTTAAGTTTAAATGAACTTTGTAAGAGTTTGGGTTTGGGGAAGTATGTAATAATTGATGAAATAAAGAAGATTTTATATATAATCTCTTTCATATTTTATGAAATTTTTTATGAAGATAAAATCATTATTATTCGAGGATAGTAGAACAGGGATAAACTATTGATTTGAAAATTCAGTTTAGTAGACGAAAATGAACCGATTTTCTTAGCATATGTCATTTATTTATCTCTTCACTCTTGGAACAGCATGCAATTCAATGTAAGTAAAGCAGAGTGAGATGAAAGGGAAGCGTTTTGCATAGTACTTTCTCCTTGCAATCCGAGAGTGTTAAAGTCTCAACTCGATCCCACGGTCTGAATGTTGAGAGTCAAGAGTGTCAGCTGTCTCCTCTCTATTTCTTATCAGTCGTGAGCTAGACAGCAAGCAATAAACACTCAAATTTCGCTTCTCCATTCTCACGCTCTCCTCCAACTTCAAACTTGCTCGTAACCGAACTAATCAATCAATTATGGAAAGTATTTTTTGTATTGTCTGTTTAAAAAGAAAGGGCTTATCATTATCATCCTCATCAACTTTTTCTAATGGTGGAGGTGATGGAGGCGATGACAGATCCAATATATTTTGGAAGTTTGCCAGAGATTATTTACAATTTTCAACTGTCACTGTTGGTCAGGATCATGACGATTTTATTGATGATGAGCATTATAATGGAGACCGAGTGTCGTCTTTATTTGATGATGATGGTGACGCCGATGTCAAGATCAGGAAGTCATTTTGTACCGATTGTGCAAAAGTAATTAACTCCATTTGTCAACTGTACCTGGAGCTGTTGGGGGTCCAGCTACGTCTTTCTTGGAAGCTTGGGGAGTTAGGCAAGTTGTTTGAAAGCTGCAATGTGGCGTCGTCATCATCATCTAGTTCAAAACAACTGGATCAAGTTCGAGAGCAACTAATAACAAAATGTACGTTTTTTTAAATTATAACTTATAAATTGTAATACTTTATACATAATTTTAAAGTTTAATGAAGTAAATATTTTTATCAGGCGCCCAGAAGGCCCAGGAATATTCATCAATGATAATCAACTCGCCTAATACTGCTCCTGATTCTGTACTTCCCGTTCCTGAAATCAAAACCGAACCGAACGCCGACTTTATGTTTTATCAACCGGAGGAGGAATTTCCAGACTTCAAAAAAAATGAAGAGGACGATCAGGATGATGATGATGGCGTTGGGTCTGGTATTGAAGATTCCTACCATCCTTCTTCAGATGAGGAGCTGTCTCAAGCCGAAAAAGATTCAGATTCTGATTGGTCATCGTGAGTATTTTATAATACAACCTAAAACTGAAATGAGCCTTCCAATTCCTAAATATTTCTGTAAAATAAAAAAATTATAGAACAAGGAATTCAATTAAATTATTTTATTCTAGAGGAGACAACGACTACTCCAAAAACTCCAAGCGAAGTAGCACCAGAAAACGAAAGAAAAGAATACCAAATTCCAAAACAATCAAGAGGATTTCGAAGCCTATAATCAAAGAGGAAGATGCTGTTAATAAAATTGGAAGATTCCGTTAATAAAGACGAGGCTAGTTCCACCTCCGCCCCGTGGGACTGCGAACTCTGTGGCCCAACCACCACCTCCCTCACCCTCCATTTGTCCTGGCACGAAAAGAAAATTGAGAAGAAAGACCACCAATGTTATTTCTGCTACAAAACCTTCGCCCTCCGCCAATCTCTCAACCGCCACGTGAAAGTAGGACATTCCAAAAAATTGACAAAAGAACGCCAATTTCGTTGTCCAGAAAAAAACTGTTCTGTTCAAAATTTTGAAACAGTTCTCCAGCTCAACGAGCATCTCAGCCAAACGCATTCAAATAAAGATTCTCTGCCTCTGCCAGTTTGTTCCTTGTGCGGACTCGGATGCCTTGACGAAAACCTTTTGAAACTCCACGAGCTCCTCCACATCCGACCCATCAAGAAGCTGAATAACCACTCAAAATTGAAGAACCGCGTTGTTTGTCCAGAATGTGGAAAGGATCTTACAAACTGGGTACACCTCCAGAGCCACTACAACATTTATCACGGCGCTTGTCTAAAAACCTATCAATGTTCTCAATGCAAGACTTCCTGCACCTCGTCCTTAGCCCTCCGGTCGCACCGCATAAAATACCATAGTGACACTGGAGCCCTCCAATACCATAAGAAAATCGCCCTCCAACAAGAAAAATTGAAAGGTCCCCCACAATTTTGTCCTGAATGTGGGAAAGAATTGAAAAACAAGCTTCGCCTTGAAGAGCACATCCGCCGAGTTCACCAAGAAGTTAAATGTCAACTTTGTGGCGAAATTACTCAAGGATTTATTGCGTTGCAAGAACATCGTATTAAAAAACATAATTTTAGGGACTACACAAATGGAAAAGAAGGGGAAACATTTGAGTGCACAATTTGTTCCAAAATGATGCCGTCAAGACCCCGTTTGCTTAGCCACATGAGTGACTACCATTCCCAAGAAAAGTTTGAATGTGAAATTTGCAAGAAAGTTTATAAAGGAAGGATTCAGCTAAGGAGTCACATGAAGAAAGCCCATAATTCGGAAGATATTAAGCAAGAAATATGTCCACATTGTGGAAAAACTTTAGCTGATTCAAAAAGTTTAGGAACTCATATTGGAAATGTTCATCCAGAGTTTTTAGCGGCGGATGGGGGACGAGCTAATTCTCATGGGCATGAGTGTCCTCATTGCAAGGAGAAGTTTAGGATGAAATATGCTCTGGATAGACATTTGTTGAGGGGGCACCCTGATAAGGAGGTGGGAGAGGGGTTGATTGAGTGTAAAGTTTGTGGGATGAGGATGCTCAAGAAGAAACAGTCTTATATGGATTATCACATGGAAACTCATTTGACGGTGGAGGAGAGGAGGAGGCAGGGGAAGTTGCATATGTGTCATGTTTGTGGGAAAGAGTTTAGGACGAGGAAGGCGTATAAGGGACATGTTAAGGCGCATGATGAAGATGGAGCGAAGTAAAAAACAAAGGGGTCGGATGTCAGCATCAACTGATGTTGTTATGGCAACATTTCCCCCTTAAAACTGGATATTTTTGTTCAATTTTGTTATTTCTGTTCCAATCTACATAATTTTATTGTTGATTTTATATTTACTATAAACATTGTATTTTCCTTTCGAGTTTCTTCTACCCACTGCTCAAACTGCTCGCCTCAGTTTTTTTAACTACTTAAAACCAAAATCAAAGGCGCCTATCTAAAAGTATTGGTCAACAAGGGTCAACGATGGAAAACAGTTTTTGTTTTGTGTGTTTGAAAACAAGCGTCAACTCCACAACCTTTACTTTTGGTGAGGAAGCAGAAGATGGAAATGACAAGGGGCTAAGTGTCTTTTGGAAGTTTGTAAAGAATTATTTACGAATCAAGAGTGTGGCTCCTGCTCCTGATTGTGATGAAAAGAAGGTCAAGCAACGTCTGTGTGACGACTGCGCCCCTCTAATAAACTCTATTTCCCAGCTGTACCTAGAGCTGCTAGGGATTCAACTCCGTCTCTCGTGGAAAGTGGGGGAGTTGGCAAACCTTTTTGATAAATCAGTACGGGAATCGTCAATAACCTCAGAAAGTCATTATGATGCTGTCCTCTCCATGGCTGATCAGTTTGGGACTGGTTCTGGTTTTGATTTTGAGAATGTCTCCCGGTTGGCTCAAATTCGAGAGGAACTGTCAGCGAATTGTAAAAAAGATAACGTACATTTATAATTTATGTATATTTGAACTTGAGTTCCGGTTTGGGGATTCAATTTTTATTTATTTATGGTATGTTTTTGTTATATTTCTAATAGGTGCTAAGCAAGCCCAGGAGTACCTTCCGGATCCCCCCTTCGTGGAGTCAAAAATAAAGATGTTGATGGAGATAGCGGAGCCTAAAGATTGTTCATTTTGGGCAAGTATTAATGACGGTGGAGGCGGGGAGGATGCTAGTAACGAGCCAAATGAATGTTATCCATGTGCTTCTGATGAAGAGGAGGAGGAAAAGATTTCAGTTCCAGTTGCAAAAAGATTTTGTTTGGTTAGCAAAACCGAACATGACTTTCAGCATGAAATGAGCTCAACTTCCACTACGGATTCGTAAGTGTTTCTAAAAAATATTTGGATGACATTTGAAAACGTAAACGAAATGTTTTGGAAACAAATCCCTAATTAAATTATTTTTTTGACAGAGAAAAGGGGAGCAAAGAGAAGGACCCTGTTTTTACGCAAAAGATGATAGGAGAAATGAAGCTCAAGCCAACCAATCTCGAACCTATACCATCAAAAAAGCAAGAAGAAATACCTCATCTCAAAAAGGAAAGTTGCTGGTGGACCTGTAAACTCTGTGGATTAACCAGCGCTGGCAAAATCCACGAGCATTTACAATCCCACGAGAACGCTCTTCCCCGTCACAGGAAGCCCCTCCACTGTCTCTTCTGCTACAGAACCTTTGCTTATTCCCAGTCACTCCAGCATCATGTCACATCCTGGCACTCGAGATTCTCCAAAATGTTGACGAAAGAGGGTTTCCTTCTTTGTCAAGAAGAGGGCTGTATTGATGGAGATGTCGACCACCAGGTCGAGTTCGACAGCGTTTCCTCGCTCAATCAACATCTCAAAACGCACCTGAAAAATGGAGAGGAATCCCTTCACTTTTGCTCCTCATGTGGCCTCGGCTTCCTTGATAAAAACCTCTTGAATCTTCACAAACTTCTTCACATCCGCCCTAAGACGACATCGCAAGGGAGACGAGTAGCTTGTCCAGTTTGTGGGAAGAAATGCAATGATTCTAGCTGCCTCCAGGGCCACTACAACATCTACCACGGCGCCTTTCTCAAAACTCACAAGTGTTCCGAATGTTCAAAAGTGTGTGCCTCCGCCAAAGGGGTTCGTAATCATTGGAAACGTTTTCATAGCGGGGCGGAAAGACCTCAGAAGCTCCTAGAAGATCCTGTGTTTTGTTTAGAATGTGGGAAACAATTGAAGAACAAGGTCCGTCTTGAGGAGCACATTGGACGCGTTCACAAACCAGTTAATTGTGACGTTTGTGGGGAATCTTTTATCGGATTGGATGCGAGGAAAGAACATCGAATTAAAGTCCATAAATTCAGGGACTGCTGCGGGATCGTGGAAGGGAAGGAATTTAGCTGCAAAATCTGCAATAAAAAAGTTTCCTCAAGATTACAACTGCAGAAGCACATGAGTGATCGCCACTCTGGGAAGATTTTTGAGTGTGTAACTTGTCGTAAAGTGTTTAGAAGAAAAGGAGAGCTGAAGAAGCATGAGAAAAAAGTTCATGAAGATGGAGAGAAGAATACTGATGAAAATACGAAATCTCATCTTTGTTCTCGGTGCGGAAAGACTTATTCTAATCATGTAGGTTTAGCTGCTCACTTGGCGATTGTTCATAAGGAGAAAAATGAAGTGGAGGAAGGAGGAAGAGCTGGAGGAGGGGCGAAAAGGAAGGTTCATGATTGTCCCCATTGTGAAGAAAAGTTTGGGTGGAAATATGTACTTGATAGGCACCTTTTAAAGGCTCATCCAGGCCTTCAAATTGGGGAGGGGATGCTGGAGTGCAACGTTTGTGGATTGAGAATGGCTTCTGGGCAGAAATCTCGGATGGATTATCACAAGTCTACTCATCTGACGATGGAGGAGAGGCGGAGGGAAGGGATGCTGTATATGTGTCATCATTGTGGGAAAGAGTTTCGTACGAGGTGGTCTTACAAAGGACATATTAAGATGCATGAAAAAAGGAAGGAAAGTGAAGTGGAGGAAGGGGATAACAGGCCAAAATAAATATTAAATTAGAAATTGAAAGTGTTTAGAATTAGTTGCGTTATTTTTTGTTATTATTATTTTATTCTTATAAATAAACATTGAAAACAAGATTGAGTTGCTCTAAGTGGAATAATATTTCCCATATTTTAATATTTATTAATTTTATTTTAATTTCAAAATTCACATTGAAACTTTATAATTTTCACTCAATTTGTTCTTCACTGTCTTCTACATTTTTCAAAGAAAGAACCTCCAACACTCCCTTCCCTTTACTTTCTGCTCTGACGAGCTCATCCAATTCCCTATAAAATCCAGGATCTACCAGAATAATCTGGAAATATCATACAAAAAGTAAATATATTAGTCAATAAATCCAATTTGTAAATATTTTTTCATTTGAAAATGATTTTTTCAGAATTTTTAATTGTGCTTGGCAATAAGTCCAAGCAAAATAACTTACCAAAGTTAAACTGTTTCCCATAAACTCCTTCGTTTCCATCTGCCCCATCTTCTCCGCCTTTTCTGCAAGACTTTTACAAAAATGTCCAGAAACCGTTATACGAATTCTCATCAGAGCCCTCTCGATTTTGATCACCTCTTTCAGCTGAGGAATCACCTCCAAAGCTTGCTGTTTCGGAGTACGATTGAGATTGACTGAAAAGTGAATGTCTTTCAAGGCCTTCACAACAATTGAGGTTGGATAAGGATGTTTGGTAGCCGGATTAATGCAGAGACCTGGAATCAGGGAACTTTTTATAACTGACAATTAAAAACTGGTATTAAAAATTACAAATAAACTTCTTACTTGCAATAATGTTTGCAACATCTTTGATTTGATCATCCAACTGAGTTTTTCTTTCTCCACCGGAAACCTGAAGTTCTCCCTTTTCCAATATTTCTAAACAAATCGCAGTAGCATCATCTTTTCCAAAACCTGCCAGAAGGTCTTCTTTTTTCGCAACTTGACCTTTTGAAACGTTGATAAACACGGTGTGCGTTTGTAGAACTTCGTCGACATCTTTCTCTCTGTAGAAAACATAAAAAAGATATGTCTACACTCTTTTAAAGAACTGAAATTTCAAGCAATTATTATTCATTATCAAGTAGTATTCTTTTTTTGTAAATTAACTCACACTTTGCTTCTCCAAGACAAAACCTTGTTTTTGTAACAAGCAATTTCAAATCGCTTTCCTCCCTTCTTCATCCTCACGATTGCTACGTTAGTCAATCTGATTTGGTTTGTCGGTGTAAAAATCTTGGACATGGTGACACGTAACGGATTTGTAAGTTATTTAGTTAAAATTCCAGGTGTTTATGAGTACTTTTTAGTCTATTTTCAATTGTACAGAAATTGTTCGTTTTGCGTTGATTATAAGCAATACAGACGGAATACAGAGGAACAAAGCGCGTTGAGTAGAAAACTGTATATGGAAGCTTTCTGTCCCTTTCTATCTCCGGACAGTGAGGAGTGCTAAGTTGCAAAGGAATCTTGCTCCGAAAACAAAACACAAAACGTCAGCTGAACTGGCTTCATTCTTTTGGCATTTTCAACCTGAACTTTTGTTTGTGAGCCCGAGCCAGAACTTGTACTTTTTTTCCAAGCCGTGCGTTTTATGTGATATTGGAAATGTTCATCCGGAGTTCCTGGAAGCGGATTGGGATGCGGATGTTAGACGGAAGAGATAATAATGCTCACGTCTCAAGTACATGAGTGTTCCCACTTCCACTACAAAATTTAGGATGAAATACAAATGCGCTTTAGATAGACATTTATGAAGGGGCACCTGGATAAGGAGTTAAGGTGCATGATGAATCGAAGTAACGCGTA
This sequence comes from Orchesella villosa, assembly GCA_036850725.1. NCBI lineage: Eukaryota > Metazoa > Arthropoda > Collembola > Entomobryomorpha > Orchesellidae > Orchesella > Orchesella villosa. The sequence continues at coordinate 10,244 of JAANSM010002513.1, forward strand.
TTTACTACATATAGCACGTGGAGAAATGAGAGGACAACAAAGAGTTTTATTGCTTTGGGAATCGAGATCACTCTTTTGTTTCCGAATTTCCATAGAATCACATATTATTCCAATGCGGCTAACCGTGTACGCAAGGTATTTGATATCATCATATCGTTGAATGAGTGTATCACTCCGATTCTGATTCATAATGGACCTCATTTGTCATTGTGTTCATGCTTGAAGGTGGAATGGCTAATAGAAACATTTATTCTAATAAAAAGTAATCAAATTCGATTTCGTTTACTTATGTTCGTTTGGATTTGTTTTTGGGTTTTGGTTTTAAGCTTGAAGGTTGAAGGTAGGCATTTGACTTTGGAATACGACTTATATATGCAATATTGAACCACTTAGAAGTGCCATCATATATAATATTCCAATCGGAATATAAATGATTAGTTATGATATGATTAAGGCTATAAAATTTAACTATTTAACATATCTCCAAAACATGGTAGCGTTTAATTTTTACGTATTTCAAAACTTCAAAACCGCAAAAAAATTGTTGTCCGTCATTCATTATCTTAAATAAATAATGTCTTTTTTCTTACTTGTTTTCAAATTGCCTGCATGGAGTATATTTGCGAACGTAGAAGGGCATACCTTGATTTGCTTTTTTGGAGTTTTACCAAAAGCTAAATAAGTTATAGTACTTTCCTGGATAATCAAATGTACAAAATAAAAAGCCAGAAAAAGGTTAGATTTGGAAATGTATAGTGACTAATTGAATTTTAATAGGAATAGTTTATGAAATTTGCAGGTTTAAGTACTGCTTTTGTCTTCGTCAAACTATACATAATGTACCGTAATCTAAAATACGGTAACGAAATGAAACATAATGGCAATTATGTGAAATTTATTGTATTATTTGCTGAATAGTTATTGCCAAAAATTAAAAAATATTTGCCAACACATGCAAAAAAATCTTAGCAAAACGGATAATTGGCAGGTAAAATGTACGCTTTACTGTAGATGAGATGATTGAGACAACGTCGCACTGCAAATTATTACAAACCTAATATGGTCACCTTGCACACCTGAAATTGACTTACGTTCTTCACGGACATAGTAACTTTTAAGCATTTCTAACAACTACGGATTACCTAAAGTAATTACATGACAAATTCATGAGTTTTAGTGTTATCAGGTTGCAAACAATACATTTATTTGTCAAATTTTGTCCCTCGTTAGCCGTTTGATAATTTCTTGCCAAAAGGTGTTTTTGCATTTGACAGGTTGATGTAAGAATGAAAAACCTTGTTAAATTTCCTTTTTGCCAGAAGTTGATTTGCCAAGAGTAGCCGGTCCAGTGAAAACTAAACTGAGCCTTGTGAATAACGGAGTGTAGAAAGTGTATGTGTACGAACTGGAATAGCGAAGTATACTGGATAATTTAGTAGTTTTTGATTAAGGACAACATCAAGTGAACGGTATTTTTCTGAAAGCATGGGGCCAAAACTACAATGGCATTATAATCTGCCAGAAACATTTGAAGACCGTGCATTTCTCGATGTACATAATTTCGATTTCGATTTTCTCAAATTACTGCAATTCAAGTTTTACGCCTATTTTTAAGAATTACGTTTTAGGGTAACACAGTGGAAGATTCCCATGCCATAGCCATATCCAACCTCAGATTGCCCCTCAAGCCATTCATACCGTCATTTTATCACGGCAACTTTTGCACTAGTTGCAATCATGTTGGGAGAACCAAGTCTAGAAAAGTTTATGCGATTCCAACTTCGTGTTCAGGAATCCATCGGTACTTCACCCTTTACCTTCTCGAAAAAAACAGGATCACCTTGTTCTTACTGATATGAAACAATCTCGATTTGACATGCTCAAGTTTGTCATGTACAACATGTATTGCATTGGAATGTGGATCCAGCTCGTTCTGTGTATGGGTAGCACTGATTTGATGGAGTTTGATGGAAAGTCTTTGGTTCTGCACCACTTTTTCGTGTGTAAGCTTCGTCGCCCAATCGATATATCACAGTTCTCCACAAATTGTAGAGCTGTACAACCTGTTTGTGAAATACGAGCGCAGCTTCAGTAAGTAACGGTATGAAATGAATATTCATATTACACATTATAGTAATTTATGATAAACTTATATTATATCGACAAATGTTTAGATACCTACGGACCAAGCAATGGTTTATTGAAAACTTTTGAAAAACGACTCCTCAAACTCTTTTTTCTAACTAGTACTTGGACAGCCTCATTCTGTTCATTACTCATCGCTCTGCTACAGTTTTTATATCCCTGTAATATTATCACTGTAGGTTACTTTTTACTACCAGAATGTAGCGAAAATTTTAATTCGAGTTGGAGTTATGGATCAACGCTTACATTATTGATCTACTGCATTTCTATATTTTGGATACTTGCTGATAGACTTGGAATATTTTTAGTTTATTTATCGGGTATTTCTTTTACTCAAGCTTACTCCATTTTTGCTTACACAAAATATTTTCAATTGTGTTTGACGTTAAACTTAATCACTTCGAAAACGTCAATTTACAAGCTTATGTCCATTTATCGACAACTACAAATTCTGACTCGATACTTTAATATTTTACAGCAAGAGTGCATTATGTTTATGTTTTTAGCATTATCGCTTACATGTACTGTAATTCCTGCAGTCACATTGATTTCCTTTATGTCTCAATTATCCCTACTCGAAATAATGCAGTTTTCTGTAACTGCGATTGATACATTTGTGGGAATCATTGTATATTATACTGTAATGGCAAAGGTTAATTCTGGAGCTAATGATGTGATTGACTTTATTAAAGTACGCATGACTCCACAGTTACGTATGAAAAGTCAAAGAAGGTGGGTGCGAATGTATTTGACTTCTATGAAGTCAATGCGGGTGCAAATAGGGTCCTCGAATTTTGTGGATAGGTTCACACCGTTCACCTTATTAAACTTCTCTGTAACCCAAATCGTGAATATATCATTATTGACTTGAGAACGATGAAGAAATTATGATACCTGAATTAACGTTCACAGGTATTATAACAATGTTTTATTATCTAAAAGTTGCTTAACTGTGTGGTGAATATAGTAATATGAAATGTGTTAAGAGGTATCTTGGAAAATATATGTTTGCTTTTATTTTAACTTTCCCCACCCACACAACACAAATCAGATTAGCAAAGATGAAATTTATATGACGTTGGATACTGTATAACTGTCACGAATATAATGTTAATGCACTTAAAGGAGACAGATTACCGTTGGTAGTAGTAACAACGATAGCACTCAACGCTTTAATATGTAACGTTATACCACGAGTATATTATGACTCGACTTAATACCACGAGTATATTGTCTCTTATACTCGTGGTTATACGGTATACGTGTACTTTGTTTTTTTGAAGAAAAAAACATTCATTTTTTTCCATTTGCTCTACAAACGCCCCACCGCAGTTGTTAATTTGTTCTTAAATCTGCCCATCTAATCCAGTAACACTCACTTCCTGTGAAACATGCACAAGGACGGTAATATCATTCATTGATGCTGAAGTGTAACATGTTTTGACTCATTTTTGAAGCGTCGCAGTAATTACTGGTAGCGTGTCCTCCCTACCAAAATGATGACTACCTATTCATAAACGCATGGACATTATTCTGCGCCAAAAAATCGTGGGGGACAGCTTAATTAATTGTATATTTTTGCATTTTATTAATCATGAATGTAATCAAATAAAAATTAACGAATTAAGAATGCACTTACACATTCCATCTTCCACAAAACTTTAAAAATCATGCGCGAAACGACTTTATTGCAATCATACCAAATTAAAACCTGCCTGATATTGGCTGTTGACTGTGAGCAAGCTCGTGAGTTCTTGAGGCAAGAAAGTTTAGAATTAATGTAGATCAAAGTTATAATTGGTTCATTTAAAAGAGACGATTAAATGTGTATTTAGTATGTAATTTCATAATTTATAATTGACAATTTATGGGATACTGATTGGATAGACGAGATGCGGATGGACTAGTTAATATTTGAAGATTGAATGACAGCTATGTTCTAGTAAAAGTAATTTGTAATGTTGTGAAGTAACGATATAGTTGAATAATGTTATTTCAATCCCCCACTTTGGTATGTTTTTGTAATGCAAGTTGTTCAATTTGGAAATTGGATAGGTTATTAACTATTTGCATTAAACCCCAAGTAAGAAAAATGAGACAACATATTACACTACAGCATCAAAGATATATGTAGCATTTACCGTCCTCGTGCATGGTTAACCGGAAGGGAGTGTAACTAGATTAAATGGGCAGATTTTAAGCACAAATGAACCACTGTGGCTAAGCGTTTGTGGAGCAATTGAAAAAAATGAATATTTTTTTAAATTAGACGGATGACGCTACCTACTCAAGCGTTCACTGCTATCGTTGTTGTCTTATCAACGCCTAAACCTTACCAAGATCAAAACATATAGATACCATAATAAGAGAGGCACAATGTAAATTGCATGTAGTTACATAAAACCATTTTAAAATTTAGTTCAGCAATCTTCCGCAAGGTTTGAGTGGCTTATATCATC